>CAIGRB010018099.1:100281-123174 GCA_903798255.1 Fraxinus quadrangulata | reverse complement strand
TGATTTATATATATATATATATATATATATATATGATGTAGATTAAAGTTATTAATCCCTCTGAATTATTAATTCAAAGTTCGAATTGGAAGAATCAAGTTATGGGCAGTGACGGTAAAAAATGAGAGTTATAAAGAGCTCTATTTTTCCCTTTATTCGGAGACTTCAACGGGGTTACGAACTTTTAAAATGAAGTTTCGCCAAACATAAAGAATTCTCACTCAATAGTTCCCTCGACCATTATAATAAAATCTTATCTTAGACGAGTCACATTGTCCATTTACTAGCGAAAATTATGCTACTCTCGACTATCAGATTTACAGAAAATTAATAATTGACACACTAAAGGTCTGTTTTTTTTACCATTTTCAAGTCGTTTTCTACTTTTGATTTTTCAAAATAGTGAAAACGCGTTCTTTTTCCTATTTTCGAAAACATATTTTTGAAAATAAGTTAAAAATTTACAAAGATAATCTGGTCAAAATTTTCAAAACGCGTTTTTGATGTTTTCAAAATGGACACTCAAAATACAAAACCCAAAATGAATTCAAAACTCAAATCATAAAACTGAAATACAAAGATAATAACTCCTAAATTATTTAAGTTATTTTAACACTATGAAAAAACCCGAATAATACATATTTTAGCCTAATAAATAGACTGAAATCATAAATATATTTCCAATCTCCATGTCTGTCCTCTGCAAGAAGCTGTCTATGCATGTGAAACTGTCCTTTTTTTTTTTTTTCCAGATAAAATAGGATTAAGAAAACACAAGAGTACTGTAGTACTACATGCAAACAAAAGGGATCTGCCTGTGAATTTAACACAGACCTGTCTTAAAATTGAAAAGAGACATTGACAAGAGTTGTTGTGTACATTATTTGTACGTCTTTTTGGCAAATATATGTTGAAGATGAAACTAAAAATAAATGTTCATTCTCTCCTTTTTCTAGAGAAAGTTGTAAGTAAAAGGATACTGTTATCCACGGTGCATGTAAAGATTGGTCGTCAGTTCCCAACTCGAATATTCTAAAAGTTCTTAAAGGCTCGTTTACACGTCAAGATCCGCAGTTTCAACTTTAAGATGAAGTGACAAGATTAATAACGTCAAACTTTATAATAATCAATAAGATTAATAACGACAAACTTTATAATAATCAATTTCTTAATAGTTTTGTTCGTTGTTTGGTAGAGATTAAAATTGAAAAATTAGTCGTTATTGTTGACTTTTATTAGACGAGTGAGACCCAATAACGATTATATTTTTAATTTTAATTGGATTTTAATCTCTCCCGAACAAACCCTTAGTATTTTGTTCATTATATTATACAAACATAACCAAAAAATTGTATGAATAAATGCAAAATTAATTAAGGTCCCCTTATCCTAGTCCTTTGTCTTCTTGAATGTGTCATTGTCCGAAATTTGCTGAACCTCTCCCCTATTCATGGCCAAGAATCGTATGTCATGTCTCTGTGCCCTCTCTCTCCCTCCCTCCCTACCTATTGAGCACTTAGAGATTTATTTAAATATTGTCGTTAACACACCCTTCACATGGATCGAATTTCATTTTTTATGAAAGAACTCGTGGACAATTTTTAATAAGCGTCGACCATAGTTGAATACAGATGTTTTGTTTAGCTCTAATTTATAATTAGTTAAATATTATCTTTAACACGCCCTTTAGCTCTAATTTATAATTAGTTAAATATTATCTTTAACACGCCCTTCAAGTATATATCGAATTTTATTTTATTTTCTACCAAAGAACTCGGGCGCAATTTTTTTGTTTGGCGTCGACCATACTTGAATTAATACGACATTTCTTTAAATATTATTTTTAATACACCCTTCACCTATAGAAATTGTTCACAATTTTTTAAATGGGAAACACCAACAAGTAATATAGACGATTTATCTGAAAGTTTATTGACTGTTTTCTTTGTATTTCAGTTTTGTGTTTTGAATTTTGAATTCATTTGAGTTTTGTGTTTTGAGTGTCCATTTTAAGATTGTTGAAAATGTATTATTTTTAACATTTTAAAAAATTATTTTAAAAATAACCAAAACGCATTTAAAATTTTTTAACATTATTATAATTGAAAAAACTCAAAAACACACAGTTAATCTCCGTCAAGTCTTTGTCTTCAAAACTCTCTCTCCTCTCTTATCTATACTGTGTTACACTCACTATACTGTGTAGCACTGTCAGTCTCTTGTGCCGTATCCTCACAGAACCTTCACCAAACCAATCACTTCAATTATTTTTTTCTAATCTTCAACTCTGTATCACGTACAAACACACACATACATTGTTCATTTCTAGCTGTGTAGTGTCCTACAATACGGTTCAAAAATTTCCCGTTTCTTGGCCAATAACATGATTGGTGTGAAGTAATACACTTTTTCTACCAAATCTGGTGAAATGGCCTTGAAGAATTTTATATTCTTGATTCTTCATTGTTGGGTTTTTCTGGGTTCAAGTTTGTGGGCGCAATCTGATAATGGTTCAGAACTTGCTATAAAGTTATTGAGGACCCCTCCTGCATTTTCCAACAGAAATTCAGCTGAATTTTCTTTTAAAGTGTTTGTGGGTAGAAACGGGGACATCTGTGCTGACTGTTCTACCAATTGCAAGGTTAGTCTTAGTTGCATGCTAAACACGGATAGAGAATATTGAACCATCCCTTCTAAAGGCTCGAGCTATTAGAGAGAATCATGTGTATTTATTCAAATCGTTCCTTCAAAACCCCCTCCATCAAATACATTTTCTGATAAATGTTTATGTTAATCACTTTGTTTAAAAATTTAAGTGTTATAACGAGCTGTATGTATTCACTTAAATTTTGTATTCGACGGCAATGTAAGATTTTCGATGGATTTTTTCTTTTTCTTTTTTTTTTTTCTTAAATTTGGTATAAAATTGGCTGTTGTATGTATATATTATACTAGAATGTCTAGATTTCTTAGCCACTTGTAGAAAAAAAGCATTCGGAAATAAATTAGAATAAAATGAAGAAATAAATTATGAGTCATTATAGTTTTACAATTTATTCCCAGATGCCAAGTTGTATGATTTACATAAATTAATTACTGGGGACTTATTTTGTTTTTGCTTTCAGCTAATTGAAATTTGACATTTTCATATTTAAATCTCTATGATGTTGCTGACTAATTTTCATACATGCTTCAAAACAGCTGGATAATAGCATATCTTCAACTTGTGAAGGTGGGAAAATTTCTTACACACGGTTGGTGGACAGCTATCATTCCTTTGAGGCGTGCGCCAATGGCTCGACTGGAGTTGCCTGCGCTAGTTATAACTGGACCATTGGTCGAGCCACCGCTCTTAATCCTATCAAGTTTTGGTTCATATTATTTGAAGATTTTATTACATCGAGTCCATCACGAACTTTGTTTTTTATCAGTATTCATATATCAGAAAATGAACTAGTTCTTGTCATTTTTTTTACGTGATTTAGTAGTTATAACTGATATTGTTATTAAGATTATAATAGGGGAGAACGTTGTATTTTAATTTATGAGCTGGAAAAGAGAGTGCAATTGTACATTGTTCTTAAATCAATTAATATAGGTTTGGTAATTATTTTTAGCTATAGCCTAATTCAGTTGTACCTGTTCTTTGCAGACACGGTTCGCCCTACAGCATATATAAACGCTGAATCAACATTTACAAATGCTTCTCGGGTTTCTGTGAACATATTGTTCAGTGAACCCTGTGCTGGTGGAGGCGGTTTCACATGTTCTTCCGTAAATGCCTGCAATGTGAGTAGGTGGTCAGCTAAAACTTAAGTTGCAACTCGATAGATTTCCCTTTTTGACATCTGTGCTTTTTTAGTCGTAAAATAAGAATGGTTAAACTAGACAAGTTTCTCGGACAAATGATGATTAAAAAATTGCTAATTTACAAATTTGTTCTTCTTTACAGCTTCTTGTTTATGGTGCTGGTCAAGTTGTGCCAAATACCCTCAATATCGTCCAGCCAAACCGTGAATTTTCTGTTGTAGTGAGTTTATCGTCTAACATCCAGTATGGACGTGTGATATTGGTAATGGACAAAAAATTCTGCACAGATTCTGCTGGAAACAAATTTACTAGGACAGATAATTCGAGTCTATTCATACATTTTGGTGAGTATTTTGCGTACTGCATTATTCTACTAGCCCCCTTTATTGGAAAGCTATAGAGGATAGTACAGGGCAGTATATATGATGAAAAAGTAAGCTGAAATCTCATCCATTGTACTTTTGAGTCCTATCCACTTACTATTATGGTTATTAAGAATCAATATAAGTTATGGTCATTAAGAATCAATATAAACTCAAACAACATTTAGAAAAAAAAGTGGTTTCTTGAATTACTTATATAATATTTGAACACTGACTGATCTTTATTTGTTCGATTTCAGATAGAAGAAGTGTATTTGCCAATTTAAGGACTCATATTTCTGAAAGGTTGCTTCAAATCAACAACCAAACTAGAACAGTGTTGGCAACTAATAGAAATAAGAATCTAAAGCTCTACCTGTATTTTACCGAACCTGTAGTCAACTCATCAGCAGAAATTATGAATTCAATCAGAACAAATCAAGGTTCACTCATTCCTATTAATGGGAGTAGCCTTGGCGAACGCAGATTTGGTTATCAGGTCAGTTTTCGGATTTATTAGGTGTAGCTAAATGTTATATTATGGAGCTTAGTTCATAACATAATGCTAATTTATTAATTAGTAATCCTTGCAGCTCAAAGATTTACCAGAGATGGCTGTTATCACGGTGAGTTTGGATTCGTACTTAGTACAAAGCAGACAGGGGACCCCCATTTCTCCTGTACTTCCAGTCACTTTCCTCTACGGTATGTACAGAATTCATGAAAGAAATTGCGAAAATATTGTTTTCTCACAAGACAGGATGAATATAGAATGACATATTGCTACAGTATCAACAATATAGGGAAAAAGAAGTTAAAATATTTGGGAAGTATCATATAGCAGATTTCTAATTAATTCAATTACAAACATCTATTCGTCTTTACAGAATCTGATTGACAGAGAGTAAAAAAAGAGTAACCCGAATTCTGTTTTTTTCCTATGCCCAATGCAATTTTTGATATGTGGTTTCATTTTCTTGTGATCGGGCTGTAGATTCGCAGAGGCCAGCGGTCAGGTTGAGCACAACATCAAATATGAGGACAAAAGAAAAGAGCATTCCTATAATGATTAAATTCATGAAGCCCGTATTTGAATTCAACTCTTCTCATTTATCCATATCCGGAGGATATTTGCTCAGGTGAGAAGCTTTGTGGAGTGTACTTTTTGGGATTAAGTCAATAACAAAATATGTGTATTAGCATTTATGGACATATCCTCTATGAATTCATCAGCTTCGACCAAATGAGTAGAACGGTCTATGCTGTTCATATACGACCAGTCAATAAAGTCGTATCAGTCAGTGTGCCTGAAAATATAACTGCAGATGTTTGTGGAAATAGAAACAAAGCATCTAATTCTCTTCAAGTGATACACTGTAAGTATTAATACGTCTTTTTCAGATTTTTAGTTTCGTCTTCTGAATGTTATTCTTTTTTTGACGTCAATCTCTTAAACAAACTTCTTACAGATTCTGTACCTGCTGTGTCTTTGATAATTTCGTCCATTGCAACTGCTGCTTTTGCTGTGACATCTTTAGTGGCAGGGTTTCTCACAGTTTCAACTGCAAGCCAACTGTCTATTGGAGCATTTTCAAGACCAAATTCATTTTTGACATCTGACCCCACGAGGAATCTTTTTGTAAGTTCCCGTCTCTTTTCAACACTTTTTACTTTATCAGAGAAATATGTCATCCTGACTGAAGGACCTGTTTGTAATAGATACTGCTTCTGCTTCTGCTTCTGCTCTTTTGCTTCACAAGGAAGTCATCTTGAGTCAGCTTCCTCTAACTAAAAGCTTTTCTATCCAAACAAAGAACTTCCCGAAAATTATCTAAATATGCCCAAAAGTCATCTTGAGCCTGCTTCCTCTAGCTAAAAGCTTTTCAAAAGCCATGCCAAACAGGCCTTAGGAGCAGCAAATTCCATGATCATACTATATTTTATTCTTCTGATCTGCACTTAAAAAAAAAAAATCTTTTTTCTCTAACTAGGAGGCATGTAATCTCTCCTCCCTCCCTCCCTAAATGTTTCAAAAGTCCGAGGTAGTGCATTGTTAAGGTTCAAGTTCTAGTTTTTGTAGTTACTTCTCTCTGACATAAAACTGAATGAGAGGACATAGCACAATATAATACAAGGAATATATCCATAATTTATCATATTCATATTCTTGATTGAGAACCTTGTGTTTTCTCTTTTGCACAGAGAATTGCTTGCCACATACAGATTTTTGCACTGTCTAGATGGTTGGCAGTACCCTTACCAGTCGAATATTACGAACTTGCAAGAGGCTTACAATGGAGTATTCCCTACTTCAAACTCCCTTGGGAAACGGGAAATGTCCAGCCAGTAATGGTGGGATCGACTTCCCCTTGGATGCGTCCATATAGCTCTAAAGTTCACGAATCAATAGGTTTGGAGGGCGTCCAACCAGAAGTCGCAAATGATTCTGATGCAAAAGCTTATGGATTGCCTCTCACTCCCATGGAATACAATACATATTTTGAGGTCAGATATCAAAACTTATCCTAGAACCTCCTACTTAGTTATATTAAAGAATGGGATTTTATTCTTCATGGCAGGGCCAAAATTTCAAGCCTGAAGCTGAGTACATTTTGGATCCACAGTATTCAAATGGGTAAGTATTTGCCAAATTTACCTTGTATGTGCATCTTACTTCCTAGTTCCAAGCCTGGATTCTTGCGGTTTCTGAAAAATAAACCTTCTTTTAAAGGATAAAAATTGAAAATCTGAATTAAATGAATTCATTACGGCTGATAACGTATAATGCCTCAAGTCATCAGTCAAGCTCTTGTTCGAAAGTTAATAAGGGCCGTTTGGCTTGACTTTTAAAAGAACCAAAAGCTGCTTTTGGATTCGTTCAGATAATTTTGTTGAAATGCTTTGTGAGAGAATAATTTTTTGAGAAAGTTCTACAAATGTGACTTCCTGAGAAAGCTCTTCCACAAGAAGCAGAAGAAGTTATACCAAACGGGAACAAAATCTTTTCGATATGCATTACTATAAATTTGTACAAAAGAAATAGTAACGGCTGGAAAACGATTACATTTTTCAAATTTATATTCCACAACTTTTATCAGATTTTTTTTGCTTAATTTATTGATTTATTCTTCTAGGTGGAGGGATTTTAGTAGAAGCATGTTCTGGTTAGCAGTAATTGGTGGCAGCTTGACACTATTACATGCTTTATTGCTTTTTATTCTTAAATCCCAAAAGAAGAACGAGAGAAAATGGAGTTATGGAGCATTGATATTTCCAAGATTTGAGATCTTTCTTCTAATACTTGCATTGCCTTGCTTATGTGAAGCCTCAACAGCTTTAGTTAAAGGTACTCCAAAACTACGATTTCTACATTTCTCATTTTCATGCATTAGGTCTTGACATAAAAAATTTAACTGGTCGATTTAATAGTTTCTGCAGAGATCTGTTTATGTTCTGATTCCAATATGCTGCATTATGTAGAGCCTAGTTATAGTGTTCACCTTACCCCCCTCTACCTAGCTTCCTACCCTAAATAAAGGAATCCATATTTCAAAATGTGAGACAAAATGCTGAGATAAGTGAGATCTTGGTCGTAAACTTTAGTTAAAATCTGAAGCAGCCATACAGAGGGTGAACCACTATAAATCTGTGTATTCTATAATCGTTTTATAATCTCTCTTTTGTTTATCATTGCTCTCAGAGTTATAATAGATAATGATTACTTTTGCTGATTTTATATTTTAAGGAGGATCGACTTCTGGATTAATTGTCGGTGTTTTGCTGTTGGGTTTGGTATCTTTTTTGCTGCTAGTGTTGTTCTTATTCCTTTCTGTTGGAATCACATGTGGGAAGCTACTTCAATACAAAGAATTACACAAAGAAGGCCAAGAGTTTCACTGGTATGGAGAGCTCATTCGGGCAACCCTAGGTCCAGGTAAAAGAGGCCAATGGACATGGATGAAACAGTCGAGTTCCAAGTATTTAACCACATTCGGTCCTCTATTTGAGGATCTGAGGGGTCCCCCGAAGTACATGCTTTCTCAGATCACTATAGGCAATCTAAATAAACCAAGCGATAGAATCATTGCCTCGGACGATGAAACAGAAGACGCAGAAGCACCTTTCATTCAAAAGGTATTCGGAATTCTTAGAATATACTACACACTGCTCGAATGTGTGAAACGTGTTGCACTGGGAGTTATGGCCGGTGCCTATTCAAAGAAGTGGTCGTATAGAACCCCGACTATCACCCTACTTTGCATAACCTCGTTTCAACTCTTCTTCATGGTTCTTAAGAAGCCTTTCATAAAGAAAAAGGTCCAATTGGTTGAGATAATTTCAGTTGCCAGTGAAGTTGCTATTTTCACTTTCTGCATAGTTCTCCTGGAGAAAGATTTTTCAACTGAAGACGAGAGGAAAATCGGGATCTCACTGGTTTCGATCTTCATGTTCTCATTTCTAGTCGAAATGGTGAATGAATGGTATGCATTATACAGACAGACAAAGCAACTGGATCCTACAAACAGCTCTTTCTTGCATGGTTTGGGAATAGCTTCACTTGGCTTCCTCTCATTATTCTGTCCTCAAAATTTTATCAAGAACAGTAGATTGGAGGTAAATAACCTGCGAGAAACGGTAGAAACTACTTCTTCGACAGACAGAAATTTGACCTCAGGTAGTGGAAGCTCGGGTGATAAGCCATGGCTAAGGCATATAAGAGAACTAGCAAAGGCAAGCTTTAGCAAAGAAGGAAGCCAGGATAATCCGAATGATCCTTCCACGAGCAAGAACAAATGGAGTGGATTTTGGAAAAAGAGTGGAAGCTCGTCTGCTTCTACATCAGCAGATTTGAAGGCAAAACCGAAGGGATTGTACAGAGAGTTGGAAGCCATTTTTGCATCTAAGTAAGAAACTTGATACAATGATAGCAAAATTCTCAGCCATTTGTTTGCTCGACTATCATTTTAAGAGTAATGAGATCAGTACCCATTTGTGCAGTTAACAGAAGCACACTGCATTGTATATGTGATGCCATGTTTGTACAGAGGACAGCCTTTTGATTTTGTATATTAATATATGAAGCAAACTAGCATAGGCTACTTTGATTCTGCAATGTCATTTGCTGAAATCGCTGTGGTTAGGTTCAGCTGCATAAATCCTATTGAACGAGAACGAGATAATAGACACATCTTAATTCTTAGGTACACATGGCCGTACTATGCATGATCATTTGATGCAAGAGTACTACACGCGCATACATGTGATTTATAACAAGGGCACGTGACACTTGATTTGATCATTGGCATAGGTGTGTTCGTTGTAGAATGAACGCCAACTGAAAACGGCCAGGTTGAGTACCTATCCCTCAAGGGAATCTTTCACGTGTCTTCAACGGGAAAAGACGATGTCCTAACCATGTGTATGATTAGAGTCAGTCTCTCTTTGTACAAATAAGAAATAAACACAAATTCACATAGCTGAAGGCCTTAATTGAACTTTCCAGAGTGATTTACATACGTTAAGCATCTCTCTGTCTGATATAATGAGTCTTTTTTACTGGATCATCTGCTTCATGCACCACAAAATGCAAAAAGGATATTGAGAACAATAAATTTTAAACATCAGAAAGACTTGAAACTTCAATGTCATCTGCCTGGCAAATCGAGTGTACTGTTTATCCAGTTGCGCACCATGAATGATGAATTTGCACGACTCTGACCATTAAAAGTTGTTTGCTCGACATTTATGCTGAGATTGGAGTACCTGTCAATGCTTCTTCTTTGACCTTCTCAAAGAGAACAGTGGATATTACCTTCAGTTAAGGTTTGGCTACGTTTTTCCACACAAAAAGTATAAGTTACTTTAGTTTTTTGGTTTCCAAAACCACAAAAGAAGCTCTTACTATGATCATTCTCTTACATTTGAGATATCTTTCCACAAATTCAAGGTCCTGATAGCTTTGCCTGATAGATGAGTTTCACGAGCCAGATCCACTCCTTCTTCCAGATTGTTTACATGTCCACTAACCAAGAGGGCTGCTGCTGCATTTAACACCTGTGGAGTGTATTTAGGAAGAGCAGTGATAGAATTGGGAATGGACTAAAAGGAAAGTTTCATATTGAAATCCANCAGATTGTTTACATGTCCACTAACCAAGAGGGCTGCTGCTGCATTTAACACCTGTGGAGTGTATTTAGGAAGAGCAGTGATAGAATTGGGAATGGACTAATAGGAAAGTTTCATATTGAAATCCAGATCTATTATTTGTAAATATCGAGGTAACCAGTGCAGCTCCTAAAAAGAGAGCGTTTTGATGCCTCCAATTCATCAACCATACCTTACAACCAACAAATAGACCAGATTGCAGTGGACCAAAACTAACATGGCCTGTTGTAACTTGTAATTGCTAAGGAGCTAGTTGGTTTGAGGTTTTCCAACGAATCCAGCATTGAACCGAAGAGAGTGAAGAAAAATGATTCATGTAGCCAACTCCACATTTATGGGGAACAAGGCTATGTTTGATATTGTAGAAAGGAAAAGAAAAAATATTACCAAGGCATCAGCAATCGACCCTTTTTCTCCTGATAGTACACGCTTTAGTACATCAGCGTTGTACTCGGGACCTCCACCTTGCAAATCATCCAGAGTGCATCGCGGCATCCCAAAGTCCACTAACAGAACAACAGACTGCGTCAGCGTAAAATTCTGCTATAACTTTTAACACCTACAAAAATGATAAGAACATTGCAATAGATAATTCATGATTTCCTAAAACCCAAACAAACAATTGATAATTATTTGTATGACAAAAAAATTGAAGACTCGAGCACATAAAAATTAATAAAACGAAATCACGAATTCGTCAGGTTAGTAGGAAGATAATTACATGGATCAACCGAGAAACTTTCTATCTTGTCCGAGGTGACATCAAGGACTAGTCCAGGCCCTGTTTACATTCATCAAGGGAATTCGAGTACCAAAGATGGTATTGGATAGATCAGATTCATTATGAAAATGACATGCAGTCATTTACATTGTTGCATGCTTGTAATTTGCTACAACAGAATGGGTATCTTACCAAGGGGACTCATCTCATCCAGTCCCTCAGAGTGAACTACTAGTGCCCTTTTCATGCCAAACCTTTGGAGTGCTTTAGCCATTTTATGAACCTAGCACCATGGACAGAAAAATTTACTTGCACAAACACAAGGAAATAGACTATAGCACCAATTAAACATATCAGAGCACTACCCATTATTTAGCAGAAAGAAAGAAAAGAATCTGGATATCAATATGTGACAAATGCAAGCAAAACCTTGCATGAATTTGTTGAAGAATATACTTTTTGAAAGAGATACAGTGAATAAATTAGAAGCTCAAATTAATAGGATAGGCAAAAAGATGCAGTACTAAAGCTTAAAAATGCTCAAAGATGTCCTGAAAGTAATAAGAAAATAGGTTTTATCAACATATTCAAGTCGCATAATAAAATTCTATAATTATACAACTAAGAGAAAATGTACTCACTAGATCTTCTTTGTACACCCCAACTACAGCAAAAGGAACTCGCGCTGGATTCAACATGGGGCCCAAGATGTTGAATACAGTCTTTACTTTTAGCTTTTTCCTGACTGGTCTAACAATCTGCATTGCTGGATGATAAATTGGAGACATCATGAAGCCAATCCCTGCTTCATGCACGCACCTTTTTACCCCCTAAAAACAAAAGCAAGAGGCAAGATTGGTTAGATGGATTGGAAAAAAAAAAAAGAAAAAACTACACAGATTGGGAAATTACTACAGCAGACTTAGCTGCAGGTTAGTTTAACTTCCTTGCATCTTACAATGTAAAGTGATATAGTTCACAACACAATCATATAACTTTGACCATACTTGTATAAACATACTATTATGGTACTTCGACCTCCATTGAAAACAAAATATGAAATGAAAGAAAACTAAAGATGATTATTGATGTACTCCTTACGAGGATGCCATGTTTTTGACAGGAAAAAAATATAAATCTGTTTTAAAAGTTAACCAACCTGTTTATTCAATTTCCATTATGTACTAACACCAAGACAAACTGTGTTCCTAATAGTACTTCTTTCCAGATATTTCAAATTTTGCCATAGCATATACGAAGAGAACAAGTTAAATCGGATTGAGATTAGATTATTAAAATTTCCCACAGTATCCCGATGATTTGACTAGATAGTTTTGGGGATCAGAAAGCATAAGCAGTGTCAACACATAACCGTGAAATTTATGATAATGTAACTGCACAAACAAACCTCAGGGTCCAAGTTAATAGCAACCCCCAATGCTTCAAGTACATCAGCACTACCACAGGCAGATGAACTCGACCTATTACCTTGCTGTAATGAAACAACTTGACTTTAATGTCGTTTTCACCACATTATCTTAAATAGTTAATGATATGAAGGAAAATCTAGAATAACCACTTTCCTGGAAGAAAAATGTTTACCTTAGCAACTTTTGCACCACAAGCTGCAGCAAGAATTGAAGCTCCAGTAGAAATGTTCACTGTGTTCGCACCATCACCACCAGTCCCAACAATGTCAACTGCATCACTTAGTCCTTCTACTTTCCTACAGTACTTAATCATTGCTCTTGCAAATCCAACTACCTATTTAACAGTTAATTATTAGGAATTATTCCCATGGGATATTTCCACATATTTGAACCATAATACACATTCTCATACCAGCATCAGTACAGTACCAATCAGTTACACTCGAGCCCGTGTGATAAAAGACAATGTATAGTATCTATTCATAATATTGCTCTCAATGCTCTGGATGACATTATATCCATAATAAGGTGATGGCCAGCAACTAAAAGATGGGAATCAATCCAACCAAATTCAACATAGGTCTGTAACAAATATATATGCCACATCATGGTGCATTATTACCTAACAATTTCAAATTGATCATCGTTAAATTTTCTATCAGACTGATAAATCACGTTTTACATGGAGACATTTAATTTTTAAAATCAAATTTCATTTCACAGTAGGACTTTTCAATAAATTCGTAACTACCTCTAAGAATTATATATAAATATAAATTATAATTGTGTTTCCTCTCAAACAACTTAAACTTTTAGATTGAGGTAGTTTAATATGATATCAGAACATGCAAAGGTTTTGTGTTCGAGTATCACAGCCGCTCTTTATGAAAATTGTGGACATACCAGAGCCATTGATCAAAATTGAACGTGGAGTGTCAAAGACTAAATTTAAATTAATATCGCGTCACTATCTAACAGCTTGAACATTTTGAAAAGAATGTCTAGCTGAACTTAATTTAAGAAACTCGACCATCCAAATCAAAGTTTATACGCAAGACTAGGACATTGCTCTTTGAATGCTATGTTTCTCACTCAGAAGTATCTAAAAATATTACAATTTGCAGAATAATTGACATTCCAAGGCATAACAAATACCAGATTCAGAGACATTTGCTTATGTATGCAGATAAAGAGAAGCACTTACTTCTTCATAAGTTTCTCCTTTAGCTCTCAAAAGCACCAGAAATGCACTAATCAATGCCTCATCAGCACCATCCAACAAGAAATCGAGAGACGCCTCGGCTTCAGCTTCCGATAAATCTACACCATTTATCAAACCTTCGACCAACTACACCACATACTTAAAAATAACTAAATAAAAAATAAAAAACAGAACAGACAAAGAAAGAAAATAACAATTATCCGTTTCGTAATCACCCACAAGACAAACAATTGAAAAAATTGAGAACAGTAGAAAGAGAAGATTATCTTTTACCTGAGTAAAAGAAGATACGGCAGGTGCATGGTTACAATTTGGCAAAGCAAATTGCACAAAAGTTGGGCACTTGAATGAGTTTCCCAGCTTGTGTTGTGATATGGGGTGGCGAGCAATTGATAAACACGGATGCAGAGGAGCCAAAACATAAAGATGGTGATGAAAAACAGCCATATTGCAGTGTGCCCAGAAACGAAAAATACTAGATAATTCAACAGCTAATGTACTTTCTGCTAATCCAGTTTAATGTGGGGAATTGTCTGCATTGATTACTGAAGTTGGCCACCAATTGGGTTAATTGTAAATGCTGTGTAAATTGGAATGCAGAAGAGGTAAATAGCATTAATTAGGGTTTCAGAATTTTTGCAGCCCAATTGGGCATTGTCCTGTCAGCGCGATGCTGATGAAGATTGAATTCGTGAAATGCCAACATCAAGAAACGATTTCAAAACACTGTTGCAAAGTGATTATGACATATTTGCCATGTAGATAAAAATTCCCTAATCGACAATCAAATTTACATTCAAGTTTAGCCCTAATTTTATTTTACCTTGTACAGTGAAAAATGGTGCAATCGGGATGAAATTGTATGTTCACTTTAATGAAGGGTTTGGTCAAAAAATTAATAATAATAACTTTTTAGTACCAAATTGAAATTATTTTTTTAAATACACCAAGATTTTTTTTTATAAATTATTTCCGATAAGTTTTACTTATTGGTTTACATCTTAATCAATTTGCGACTCTCGTTAAAATCCTATATATTGGGGTCATTGTTACATGAAAATCGAACTTGAATTTTTACTACATTACATTTCTTCTATTGTTATTTATTTTTCTCTTTGTTTAATACATTATCAACATAGGTTCTAGCCAATTGTGTGATTAAAAATTGATTCTTTTCTTTTATTTCAAAGCATGTAACAAAGGTTTTATTGTGTTGCTCTTTTTAAGAAGTATAATTTAATATGAATAGTATGAAGAAGTTGTATAGATGATCATCATGATATATAGGTCATAAATTGGGACTAAATATGCAATTTTCTCAATATTTTTCATCTATTTTCAATTCGAAAAACCCTACAAGAGTACGAGAACCCACGAGGTTTTAGAAGAGTTTAAAGTCCGCAATTCAAGAATTCCCAGTTCGGTACCAAATCAAAATCTCACATTTGCTAAGGATCGATTTCATGAATTATTTTTTAAGAAACACAATCCAACGACACCAATATTCAAGAATAATTTTATTTTGTTATTACTAAAACGATGAAAATTTTAGACAAATCAATACTTCTAAAGAATATAGTGTTAGTATCAAAGATTACATTTATACAAGTTGAAGTCTAATACACGTGTTACTAATTCTGTAGAAGCATAATTTATACATAAATACTTCATTATTCTAGAAAAATATTGGATTGTTATTTCAAGGAAAGACTTTATCATATTTTCATTTTAGAAAATTTATTATTAATATACTCTTGAAAAGGTATAATTGTATACAAATTAGTATTCTAATATCTCTCAAGAATATGACAGCGTTCTTGAAGAAACGCAATATATGTATCTAGACATTCTACAAGAATTTTAAATATTTAATTACGTCGAGTGATTATTTAATTCTTTGTCAATTTTTTTGTATAAGAAAACACAACTTTATATATCGAGATTTATAAAATTAATATATTATTCCTCCGATGAAGCAAAAAGTTCTAAATATTAAATATTCTTGAAGAATATTATATGCTTGATCTCATGATGAGACATATCTAAATATGAAAAAAAAAAAAAAATATTATCCTTGTTCTTGAAGTTGGACCTTTATTTTTTTTTTTTACCGTTATCTCATTTACTGTCGATACGACATACCATGACACCTCTACTAAGCTTAACTATAGTTGCGGACCCAGACCATAGTTCTAAAACAAAACAAGAACTATATTGAAGATACAATCAGATGCTATGGTCTTTATATACTGAAAAGGTGACAAACTTCTGCTAACAAAATCCTATCACCCTGGAACAGAATGTTTCTACTCAACTTAGTCAAAACAAAAGGATATGCACTAATTTGTTACAAGTCCCATTGCAAAGTTAATTAAATAAATAAATTTTGTAAGAATAACCAAACAACCTATTATGGAATTTTTAATAATGAAAAGTGTTACGTGTACAAACAAGTCGTCATGTGTGATTTTGTTAAGAAAATAAATATTTTATAAATTATGCATCATTCAAAGACGAATTTGTTTTAAAAATGTCTATTTGGACTTCTACCAACGGAAAAGGTCATGTTTTTCTTTTTATCTTTCTTCGAATTAGTCTTGCAAAATTAGAAATCCGAAAATGTATGTTAATCATCCTCCCCATCCCATATCTTCATCTTCATCCTCATCCATAAACCAAGCCAACGACGCCACAAGTCCAAAGCAACCTCACCCGATTCTAAGTAAGGATGTTGATTCTTCCCGTAACATCAATTCCAACGCCCTATGTCTGTCAAATTTTAGAACCGCGCACTGGTGTCTATCTTGTCGACTCCCGTCCTTCTCATGGAAGAATCTGTCTAACAATTAATACACGATAATTGCAAAACTCAAAATTTAAATTGAAAGACGTTGATAATAACAAAAATAATAGAAATGCATATTGACCAAATTTTGGTAGATTGAGTTTATTTTGACCAAATTTGATCAAATCTTCTCTCTAATATTAGATATGGGCAAAGCTCTTGTCCTATCCCCATTTTTAAAAATTTCATTTTTAATTTTATATTCTCTCAATAACTTAATTTTACACGTAAATTTAAAACTTTTTTCTATTTGCTAATCACACATTTTTCAGAAAATTACTATTACAAAATACGTTTTCATTACAAATGGGGTGAAATACACCCTTTACAAAAAACAATGTCTTTAAGCGAAAAAATAAAAGGAAAGTGAGGCTATTTCTTGGGGTCAAAATCATTGTTGGTAATTGAAATCTATAGTTGGTCCACGAACTTAATTATCTTCCAATCTAGTACTAAACTTTCATTTTTTTTTCACTTAAATCGCATAGTCTGTTTGATTGACATGATAAATGTCTTCTAGAAAAAAAAAAGTATTTTCCTTATTTTGAGAAAAACAAAAACCTTCAAAAAAAAAAAAAAAGTTTTCCTCAAAAATAAGGAAAACTAGGCATATTTATAATGGTTGGAAAATATTTTCATGAAAAAACTGACAATCAAACACTTCAAAATTGAAATTTGGTTGGGAAAAGATTATTTTCCATGAAAAACTTTCCAATCAAACACACCCTTAATTTATCTACCTCAAAACAACTAATAAATCCTACAGATCGAGAGCATGATGTGTAAATTTAAGCCATTAGAACGTTTTGTTATAAAAATGGTTCAAAGAAGAAAGAACATATTGGTCTTGATCAAATTTCACGTAATATAGCATGATTTGTTAACTTACCATGATTTGTTAACTTAAGTTGTATATCCTGGACATTTAAAGAGTCCTGATTTAATGCCATTATCCCACTCCCAGACATAAAAGCAAAAAATGCATTACTTTTTCAAAAAAATTATCCTGAAACTTGCTCCAATTTTGTATTTTGAATCCATAGTGGCAAAAGATAATTGTTGAGGTTCCTAGACATTGTTGAGTCACATGTTAACACAATTTCTTATTTCCGCAGTCACATTCACAAATTACATTGCAGATTACTGTTGAATTTCGTATCCATAGAAGCAAATTGATGGTCGTTGAAGTTCCAGGTTGAAGTATCATCGTTGAAGGCATTTCCAGTCGCAAAAGCTGATGGTCGATGATTCAGATCCAATCAGGAAATCAAATGACGATTTAGGTCAATTCTAAATCTATGTTTCTTGATTATAACATACACGTGAACATCAGGCAAAGATTGAATTGAAGAAATTTTTTATTCTCCGGCTAATTCTTGTTCCAGTTTCCAATAGTACCATCATTGAAGGCGTTTCAGTCAGCAAACTCGTGATAAAAATCTGTATAATTCTGGGGGAAAAAAAAAAAAGACTCGTGATAATGGAAGATTGAAACCAAATAGTCCAATTCTACACGGTTGAAGCTTTGATTATGAATTTTTAGAGTTTTCACACTCAGAAGACACTGAGATACTTGGTGCCTTTTACAAATTATTTGCCTATACGATTGAAGTCAGCCTCTATCTTACATGTTTTCGCTGGACTACAATGGACTTTGCTATTACAGGGCATTTAAAAATGAAACTTAGGTGATCCTAATTTCCGTGCTCCATTAGTACAAGCCATTTTTCAATATAAGCTGATTTCTCCAGATTCAAACTACGTTCTTTATGCTGCTGAAGAATATGGAGAATTTCTTCAGTTTCACCTAACAGGAGAGCTGCTTGACGAACACTCTGCTCCCTCTCTTCTATGGCATTCTGCTGACATTTCATGGTTATAACTCGCGTTAAATTGGTAAGGCATGCTGCCAGTACATCTGCTATCATTGTGGATAATTGGTTGAATAAGCCTTCATCCGTTAGGGGATCCTCGCTTTCAAGTACTAGTAAAATAGTTCTTGTAATCCTGTACATTGAATTAGCAGCTATAACCTTGACCGGCCAATCAAGTGGGTTTTTCATACGGCAATCACTCACATTTCTCTTGAACTCCATTACTGTCTTTTCCGCTTGATCAGAGAGTTCTAGTAATATCTCCTTGGAGTATTGCCCTTTACGAGACATTTCATGGAGATCTTTGCGTTGCCATTTTTGGTATAGTTCCACTGCTACCCACACGACATCTGCTGCATTTCGGATGTTTAATCGAACCTCATTTCTATCCAGGCATTTCTCGATAAGCTTTACATAGAAGATGCCTTCATTAACACAGGTAAGTAACCACTTAGTACTGTGTACTGGGATGTTTGGAAGTGCTATAGCAATACTTGTTAAGGTCGCCAGATGTAAAGACCAGCAATTAGGAGGTTCCTGAGAATGCAGACTAGGTACTTGATAATCATAAATTCCTGTCAAGCTGCTGAAGTTTACAATTTTAAGTAAGAGGTTTTTCAGGTTCTTCGGTTGCTGATTTTTACCTATCTCGATCACTTTATCAACCTTGTTGCAGATGTTTTTAAGAGTCTTTGGAGGCTGCTCTACTTCGCCTTCTAGTAGCAGAACATAACGGGTAAGATCCTGTTCTGTATTAACTCCTGATTCCGATTCTGAAAACCCATGAATGCCGGATGTGCTAGAGGTGGATTTATTCTTCAACATTTTGATGCAGTGGAAACACAAGATAATTCGACTCATGAAACATAGAGAGGTAAGTTGGACTAATTTGCTGTATAGGACGATCAAGATCTGAACTTTAATAACAAAATTCAGAACTATTCCTTTTACACCATGAAGAACTTTTCTCCACTTCCTGTCTCTAATTTCCAATGGCAAAGAGCTTTCCTTCCACTCCACCAGCCTCTGTGTCCAGTAACTCTCGACTTTGAATGCAGTCTTAAAGCTCATCAGGCCTTTCGCAGAGTATGTGAAATTTACTGCAGTCAACCATCTGAATGCAGGGGCAATAGTACCCACAATTACTCCAGTAGATTGTGCAAGTACTATCCAATTTGTCGACCAAGCATAACTAGAAGCTGTTTTGCTGAATGTTTTATGTTTCGTGGCCATGCAAGCCTGAGCTTCTGCAAAAACGAAAGCAATCACCAGACAAAGGACGCTTGAAGTCGAACAGGTCACAGAACGTACAATCACGAATTGAGGGCTACTAGTTTCTGCCATCACCCAGTATTTCTTGATCATTGCTTGCAGTTTGTCTGTTGTGAGTTTCTCAAAATCCACGGACTGCTCGAGTTCTTCCTCTGAAGCCAGTTTCACCATTTCGTGGTACTTCAATTGGAGATATTTTTTGGTGGTTGGGACCATTATGGCCGAAGCAGATAACATAACAAGCAAAAGGAGGATGAAGAAATTAGCAATAATTTCCTCAGCGAACATCTCTCGACCGCCCAGGAAATGCCTCAGTTGGATGATTTGAATACAGACATTAACAATAACTGTAATAGCAAGAATGCCTAAAGCAATTACATTTAACAGAATCTCTTTATCATTCATGGATCCCAGAGACGTCATGAAGTTTCCCATGGCAGTTGACAGGAAAATTAGGCTACTGAGCTTCGCAAGCCTATCAGTACCAGCCCACATACGAGTCGTAAGATCAACGGGAAGCTTCATCGCCACTGCTAATAATGACAAAGAAGTAGCATTCATCGAGAAATACTTCGATGGGAACCATAACTTTTTGGTTCTGAATCCATGGAACACATCGGCTGCCATTGCCAGAGAGCAGACTAAGGAGGCTGCTGCAACATACATGCCTATCCATGGCAAGGGAGCCTCAAGTTGCCTTTCCACATCTCCATCATTGTTGTTGCCTGTCAGTGGCATCGCCTTTTCTGATCGATTTTCTTGAAGATATAGCAATGAACTGGACAGAGCGGCAAAAACAGGTTCGTACAGCCGACCCTAAGTTTTTGTCGTTGGGGGGAGGGGTTTCTGCTATGTACTCTCTCTGAGATGAGGCCTTCGTGATTCTGAAGAAAGGGGAAGATTTGATTCATTATAGTACTACAGAAGTTTATTACTATTATTCTGTCCTGGATTTCCTGTTTGATTTGTCCCTCAAATGTAATGGTGACGAGAGAGAAAAATACAAAAAATTGAATAAAAATCCAATGCATGAAAAGCTTCAGGCACGACTTCAGCACATGGTAGTCAAAAGGTCTATGCACAAAAATATATATTTTGACCATATCGATAGTAGATTTATCATTTTTTTGTAAACTTATGCACATTCTTTTTCTTTACCAAGTAAGAGGTACCTTTTCCTTTTAATTTATTGAAATGAGGATGCCGCTCGGCTACCAACGCTACAGGCATGTGAATCCATTCCAAGTCCATTCTGTTAGACCTATCTTTGAAGGATACCTTATGAAGTCTCACTCATTTTCGAGCATGCTCGTAAATACATACACCCATCAATGGAAATGCTCAATTGAACATGGGATATCGAGCTCTGATAGCAACTAGTGTAAAGAAATGCAACAATTTCGTCCAAAAGTTATGGATTATTAGGGAGGTACAATTCATTATATATCACATAGAATCAGACCTGATAACTCATTCCAGGCCCACTCCGTCTACCATATGAAGGTGCCATTGGATTGTGACCAAATAACGATCATTATAATATACCCACCACGTTTCAAGCATGCTTCTGTATTATTTACTTTTCCCTTTTCTTACATGTTTTGAGAACACATTGTTAGAACTATACGAAGTGTCATCAATTTGTATGGTTTTCTCTCCGATTATTCATCAACTAAATTGGACTTATATTGAATACATAGTATTCTTATTAAAGTTTCCCAAACATCCCTACAAATATACAAGGAACTGGTAGATGGTCGTTCTTTACCTACGTCGAGAGAAAAAGGAAAAAAAAGTTTATTTGTTAGTTTCTTCAATACACTATGAATCCATAAAAAATGTGGATTTGTAAATCTTATATTGTATGTGAATTACTCTAACTTTGTTAAAATCGTGTTTTTCTTTCGAACATGTGCATTATAAAATAGTTGTTCATAATTTTTCTCTCGAAACTTATGCATTATTATTATTATTTTTTAACTACTTTGGTTCTTTCATTACTTATATACAATAGCAAGTTGGTCATAATTATATATATATATTTTTTATTATTTCCACTTTATCCTTAAGAATATAGATTAATCTATTCAAATAATATAAAGGAAATATAACCCACAGTCCCCAAACATTACAGCTTGTTCACTCGAATCCCCATTCAATTTTTCACCACATTTAGGTCTTTGGGATGTCATTTTGGTCCACATTTAAAAATGTCCTGAAATAGTTTAATAATGGGAGCTTACTTGTGGCTTGGACTTGGCTCGGCTCGAGTAAAAATGACTCGGATTTTTTTTTGCCCGAGCCGGGCCGACTCATTTTTTTTTAATTCATGATATTTTAAAATTTTTCTAAACAATTTAAAACATCTACAATTTTACATCGTATTTGTAGCAAAAAAATATGTCCATTTCTACATAATTTGAATTTCAAATGATGTTACAACTGCTTTTTCTGCCTTCTATTTTTGTATTACATAGTTGCCTAATCATTAAGGGTGCATTTGATTGTCAATATTTTTATGAAAAATGTATTTTTCTACTTTTGTGTTGTTTTATTGATAATTTTTTACGAAAAATATTTTCCTACTTTTGGTCACGTGACTATATTTTAAAGGAAAATAATTTTTTTTTTTGGGGAGATGTGGATTTTATTTTCCAGGCAATTCACCATTTTTTTTCTCCTGTCTACTTACCAATAAAAAATGGACAAATATAATATTTTATAGGTTGAAAATTAATCAATCAAACACACTTAATTAATAATTTTCATATAATTTATTTTCTTTTCATGCTCGCAATCAAATACATCATTTCACGCAAAAACTTAAAAGTACCATGTACTTGCATATAATCATATACATCGCCACCCCATCTCATCTCATCTCATCCCATCTCATCTCATCCTACCCTACCCTATCCTACACTACCCTACCCTACCCTTCTTTCTCTGCATATACGTACACTAACTGTTTCTATATGTCCATATTTCCACCCGCTGCTAGTATGTTTCCACAACAAAATGTTGGAGATATTACACCGATAATGTACATATTATATTCAAATTAACACATACCATTTTATGCTCATGAAATCGAAATAGAATTCGACTTACCAAAATGGGATTTGAGAAGACAAGCAATAATTATCGAAATTGAATACATGTCGACGGATTCAATCCATTTGCATATTATTT
>CAIGRB010018099.1:69545-93786 GCA_903798255.1 Fraxinus quadrangulata | reverse complement strand
CCCATTCTAGAGAGAAAATGGGGAGGTTGGGTCATGGATTCCAGGACATATCATTAAATTTGGATTGTTCTCCAATTTGATAGAAGGCTGCAGCAAAAGTTTGGTAGCATGATTACAATTAATTCCTCATTTTTTTAAAAAAATTTAAGAAGGAGGGTATGCATTTTTTATTGAAAATTTTGGATAAAAATTGATGAAAAAAACGTTTTACATAATGAAACATGAAAATATGGATGAAAATGCAAAAATGTTTTGCACATTAAAAATTAAATGTATGAACATTTTGTGCCAATATTCCATCGTTATAATAAAGCATTTGTACACTATATTAAAAGAATGTATACACTAATGTAAAAGATGTGCATACTTTACTATCAAAATAAATTCAATATTCAATATTATTAATATAATATACTTTTAAAGAATAAATAAAAATATATATTTAAATTTAATTATAAATTAGTCTATATAAAGTTTTATAATTTAGTTGAAAATAGACATTTTTCAGAAAAAAATGAATGAAAAAAGAAAAGAAAAAGTTACAAGAATACAAATTAATTCTTTTATAGAAAATAGAAATAACCAAAGAGAGAAGAAAAATAGAAACTAATATAATTAAAAAAAAATTCAATCATTACTCTATGAAAGAGAAATATTGAAAATATACATATACATATTATTATTTTTTATTTTTATTTTTTTTGTAAAAGTCTCCCAAAATCTCGTCATTAATGAGAAATAAATCTTGAGATTTTATTTTAGTACTTTCTACTTAAAAGTTAATGTCATTTGAGACTTTTATAAAATTATCTAAAAGTCATAAAACTTTGATTACTTCAAAATTTATGGAAACTTCTAAAAAGTTTTAATTGAATACATCATTTACTTTTAGACAATTACTTTTAGACAATTTTTAAAAGTTTATAAAAGTCTCAATCGAATATTTCAATACTTTTAGAGAGTCTCCAAAAATTTACATTGAATATACCTAAACTTTTTAAATCCCAAAAAATCATTAAAAGTCTCAATTGAATACATTATCTTTAAACAATTTAAAATATCTGCAATTTTACATTGTATTTATAGCAAAAAAATTGTCCATTTCTATAACCCAAAAAATTATTAAAAATTTCAATTGAATACACTATTCTTAAACAATTTAAAATATTTGCAATTTTACATCGTATTTATAGCATAAAATTTGTCCGTTTCTATAAATTTTGAATTTCAAATGATGTTACAACTGCTTTTTCTGCCTTCTATTGTTGTGTTACATAGCTGCCTAAACACGCACCCACAAACACCCAGTGAAGAAGCTGCCTGTTTCAGAGGCAGCCACGAATGCCTCACTTTTTTCATTTAATTTTTTATGACACAGGCCATTTTTGGCCCGTTTGACACGACGAGTCACACGAGTCAGCTCGAGCCGACGCCCACCAAAACGAGGCTCGGCTTGAGCCTCAGCTCAGTCTCTCCGAACCGACAAACCAATTGACAACCTAGATATTACCTTCTTATTAAATATGATTTTGGAGTTCATAGCTTCATTTAAGTTGCTTTCTGCGAGTTCAAATTGGAATGAAGAGGAAGCAGAGTAATAAAGCGAGAAAATATGATAATGTGGAGAAAAAGAGGAGTGTAATTGAGGGGAAATTATTATACATATGTGAAATGTCTTGCTGGATTTGATGAATTATTTATACTTCATTTTTGGGATATTCGAACTTCATTTTCGTGACAACTGACTCTTAGCTTTGATTTGCACGGCTAATTTCAAGTTGTTTTGTCAAATACTAGTGATGCTATTGGATTTCAGCATTAGGCGATAATTTTGATAGTGCAATATCGAGCAAGTTATCTAAAACACTAATCTCATTTCCATTACTTTTAATAAAGCCAAGCACGAAGCTTTGATTATGAATTTTATGAGTTTTCGCACTCTAAAGACACTGAGATACTTTGTGTCAAGCAGCGTGCATTTCTCCGTTACTGAATTTGTTTGTTATCAAGTGAATTCACGGAAAATTTGATAAAGTTCTAAAGATAAATGATTTACACACTTATTTTGGTTCACAAACATGGATAATTGTCAATAAATATATGAAATATAACTTAATTCGATTTAATTTGTATTTTGCAGGACAACAATAATAAATATGACGAAAATTAGGAGAAAAAAAAGAAGAAAATTGACTAAAATGAAAGAAAACTAAAGTTCAGGGACCAATGTGCAAATAATCAAAAGATGATCCGGAAGAGAAATTGAATATGTGAAGATGGCGAGATCAAATTGATCTAAGGAATGAAATATTGGAAGAAGAAGATGAAGTGAGAAAAAATGTCGAAAAATGCAAAATAGAGTTCGAGGACCAAAACGCAAAGCTGTGGAAATTTCTTAATACTATGTGGTCGCATAGTGTTAATACCTATGCGGTCACATAGATGTTTTCAGCGATTTCCAAGGCCATTTTCAAGAGAACCATGAGGTCGCATATTTACTTTTTGAGGCGAGAATTCTGGTTTCCTTTTTCGAGTCAAATACTTATGGAAACAAATTTTAGGATGTGTATTTAAACTTTATGGCCATCCAGAACGAGACGGGAGATATTTTACAAGGTTTTGCGAGAAGAAAAGAGAAAGAACGTGAAGATCAACTCCAATAATACGAAGATTCAATTCAAAATTAATCGGGGTGATATTGTTTCTTCGTTATTTTTCTGATTTCTTATTTCCATCATGTTAGGCTAAGTTAATTCTGTACTAGGGAACAATGAACTATACAATATGATTTTTAATTCTTAGTTTTACAATTTTTGACATCAAAAACACGTTTTGGATATTTGAATGATTTGTATGATCTTATTTTCTATATAATTATTATGCACGTAATTGTGTGAGTGCGATGACTTATTTCATGCATTCAAAAGAAAGGAAATATATTTGACATATGTAAATTATCATAGGGTCCAATAAGGGATAGAAATATACCGTATTGCCTTATGTGAATCTTTAAGTGGTTATAAAAATACATGCATTCTCGTATGTTTGCATTCGTCATAAAGGTATAGTCGAATCATATATGATAATATGTTTGACTTTACTCTAGAGAAACTGTTGAATAATTTAGCAGCATGAATTCATCAATATTTCAATCATGTTGTCAAAAGTGTGAAACTAATTTTAAAAAGATTATTACTTAGAGATCATGATCCTAGTGCATTCATCATACATTTGAAAACTCCAAATTACATTTAAAGCTATTCGCATTTAGTTTAGTTAAATCATTTATCATTACATAATTATATTAATTTAGTTAGAATTTCGTTACAAAAATACTTAGATTTTAATAAGTTTCTGTGGGAATGATATTCGGACTCAAAAAGTTATTTTTATTACTTGTCAACGATCCGTATACTTGCGGTGGTTTTAATTCGAGTGATATTTTCATGATCAACATACACAGCAAATTTTACAAAATAAAGTTCCTGAAGATGAACGGACAAAATTTTACGAACTATTCTAGGCACTTGCCTATATGATTGAAGTCAGCCTCCAACCTACATGCTTTTCGCTGAACTGCGACTTGAATTTTCAGTTACTACCGGGAATCGAATATGAACTTGGTTGATTCTAATTTCCATGCGCCATTAGTATAAGCCATTTTTCAATGTATGCAGACTTATCCATATTCAAGCTTCGTGCTCTATGCTGCTGTAGAATTTTAAGAATTTCTTCAGTTTCACCCAACAGGAGAGCCGCTTGATGGACACTTCTCTCCCTTTCTTCAATGGCAATTTGGTGACATTTCATGGCTATAACTCGTGTTAAATTGGTAAGACATGATACAAGTACATCTGCTATCATCGTGGACAAGTGGTTGAATAATCCCTCACCTGTTAGGGGATCACTTTCATATACTAGCAAAAGAATTGTTGTGATTCGGTACATTGAGTTGGCAGCTATAACCTTAACTGGCCAATGAAGAGGGTTTTCCATAAGGAAATCTTTCACATTTCGCTTAAACTCCGTTACTATCTTTTCAGCTTCATCAGAGAGTTCTTGCAATATCTCCTTGGAATTTCTGCCTTTACGAGATGTTTCATGGAGATCCTTGTCTTGCCACTTTCTATATAGTTCAAGCGCTACCCAAATGATGTCTGCTGCATTTCTGATGTTTAGTCGAACCCCGTTTCTGTCCAGGCTTTTCTCTATAAGTTTTACGTATAAGAGGCCTTCATCAA
This sequence comes from Fraxinus quadrangulata, assembly GCA_903798255.1. Classification (NCBI taxonomy): domain Eukaryota; kingdom Viridiplantae; phylum Streptophyta; class Magnoliopsida; order Lamiales; family Oleaceae; genus Fraxinus; species Fraxinus quadrangulata. The sequence continues at coordinate 89,545 of CAIGRB010018099.1, read as the reverse complement.
CGCTGCTCAGTAACCAGTTAGTACTATCGATTGGGGTGTTTGGAAGTGCAATGGCAATACTTGTTAGAGTCACCAGAGTTAAAGACCAGCAATTCGGAGGTTCCTGAGAATTGAGACTCGGGACTTGATATTCGTCAATTTCCCTGATGCTGCTAAAGTTTGAAATTTTAAGTAGAAGATTTTTCAGGTTCTCCGGTTGCTGTTTTTTACCTATCTCGATCACTTTATCCACCTCGTTGCAGATGTTTTTGAGGGTCTTTTGAGGAATCCCGGCTTCACCTTCAAGTAGCAGAACATAACGGGTAAAATCCTGCTCCATATTAACTCCTGATTCTGATTCCGAAATCCCATGAATACGTGATGCGCCAGATGTGAACATATTCTTTAACCTTTTGATGCAGCGAAAACAAAAGATTATTTGACTTACAAAGCAGACAGAGATAAACTGGACTAGTTTGCTGTACAGAATTATAAAGATTTGGACTCTAATAACAAGATTCAGAATTATTCTTCTTGCATCGTGAAGAACTTTTCTCCATTTCCTGTCTCTAATTTGCAATGGTAAGGAGCTTTCTTTCCATTCCACCAGCCTCTGCGTCCAATAACTCTCAATTTTGAATGCAGTCTTAAAGCTCATTGGGTTTTTCTCCGAGCATACGAAATTTACAGTAGTCAACCATCTGAATGCAGGAGCAATGGTACCAACAATCACTCCAGCAGATTGAGCAAGTACAATCCATTTTGTCGACCAGTCATACTTAGAAGCTGTTTTGCTGAATGTTCTATACTTTAAGGCCATTCGAGCCTGAGCTTCTGCCAGAATGAAAGCAATCGCCAGAGAAATAACACCTGAAGTCAAACAGGTCACAGAACGTACAATCACGAATTGAGGGCTGCTAGTTTCTGCCATCACCCAATATTTCTTGATAATTGCTCTCAGTTTATCCGTGGTAAGTTTCTCTTCAAACTCCACGGACTGCACCAACTCTTCATCCGAAGCCAATTTCAACATTTCTTGATATTTCAATTCAAGATATCTTTTGGTAATTGGAACCATTATAGCTGAAGCAGATAACATAAAAAGCAAGAGGAGGATGGAGAAACTAGCTATAATTTCCTCAGCGAACAATTCTCGACCGCCAAGAAAATGCCTCACTTGGATGATTTGGATACAATCATTTGCTATCACTGTGATTACAAGAATTCCTATAGCAATTACATTCAACAGAATCTCTTTATCATTCATGGATCCCAAAGATGTCATGAAATTTCCCATGGCAGTCGACATAAAGATTAGGCTGCTGACCTTTGCAAGTCTATCTGTAACAGCCCACATACGAGTCGTAAGATCAACTGGTAACTTCATTGCCACTGCCAATAATGATAAAGAAGCAGAGTTGATCGAGAAATACTTCGATGGAAACCATAGTTTTTTGGTTTGGAACCCATGGAACACATCAGCTGCCATTGCCAGAGAGCAAACCAAAGAGGCTGCAGCAACATACATGCCTATCCATGGCATGGGAGCGTCAAGTTGCCTTTCCACATCCCCGCTGTTGTCATTGCCGGTCAGGGGCATGGCCTGCAGGTTCTTCAGTTTTATTTTCTTGGTTGTTTACTTGTTTTTTTCTGCTCGATCTTCCAGTAGATCTAGCAATTAACTAGATGTTGGACCAACCCCAAAAAATGTTGTGACTGCTGCTGTTGTTGGGCTGTGGTGGGGTGGGGGTTCTGCTAGGTATCTCTTTGAGCAGAAATTATGCATGTAAACAGGATAATGCAATGTATTGCTTGGAAAGGGTAGGAAATTGGAATATCTTGATTAGTTGACTCATAATAGGCTTAATTACATGGGAGATCACCGAACTTTCACCCTAGTTGCAATCAGGTCAGTGAACTTCAATTTGGAGCAATTAATCTACTCAATTTAAAACTAATCAGGCCACTCCGTTTGGAGTCTGTGCCTACCAGAATTCGTTGACATATCCATTAAAACTAATGAAATGCAAACCTGTCAAGGTGGATGAGCAAATTAACAACACCAGAGGTCCCAAACTTTCACCTCACTAAACCTCAATTTAGAGCAACCAATCCTCTAAATTATAATTGGATTAGTTTCTTTTTTCCCTTGGACAACCATTTTTCCTTGGCTCCTTATCAAGTTTTTTTTTCATTTTTCATTTTTTTTTTTTTTTGCACGTGCCATTCGTGTCTAATAGGTTTCTCAAGTTACTTTACATCAAAAAATTTCTAGGTTCAAGGTTTTTTATAATATTATCTTGGATTTCCTTGTTTTGCTCGATTTGTATTTCAGTTTGTTATAATGTATTGGATCACCTTTTTTCATTTCAAATTGAGTTATTTACTACTAATTGAATTTGGCAAGTTATATACTTGAGTTTTGAATCCCATTATTGTCCTCTAGTTAGTGTTGTAGATATCAAAGGCTAAAAAATTGCTTATATGGATGGTTGTCGGGGGTGAGATTGTATGATTTATGACTTGATTAATCCAAACTGAAGTTTCGTGAAAGTTCAATGACCTCCAATGTTATTAATATGCTAGGATGGATTCATTTTGAATTTTATTAGCTTGACGGACATGTTAGCAAATTGCAGGAGACACATTAATTGAACTCAAATGGAGTGATTCGATTGTATCTAAATTAAAGTATTATGACTTGATTACTCTAAATTGAAGTTCAATGGATATCTTGTTATTAGGGTGAAAGTTCAATGACCTCCAGTATAATTTACCTTAATGAACTAATTGTGATGAACAAGAAGATTACAAAAAATTATTATTTTATCTGCTTTCCTCATCTTTAGCCAGAAAAGACTTGGAAGAGTTGTTCCAGTGGTCCCTCAAATGAAAATAGGACAGGAGAAAAGAACAAAAAGTTGAAAAATAATCCAAAGCATTAAAATTATTAGATGGTCAAAATATACAGGCTATGCGATTTGTTATATTCAATAAAGTTGGAGTCAATTACGTGAGCTGTTTTCTATCATAATTCATCCATATTTTAGTATTCAATCGATGAGAGATTTATCTTTTTAACATGTCTACATAAAGTGATGATTCGTTTAAGTTGACCAATCTTTTAATCATTATACATGTTTATGAGTTTTAATCGAATTAAGTTGCTCGTTGAAACTTAATAAATTCTGATATCATATTAAAACTTAGAATTTCATTTTAAAGTATCAATTTCGTTAAGAGAAGTGGTATAAATTTGTATGTATTAATCTATATTTCGACTATTCACTGAAATGAAATTTTCCTTAACATGACATATAAAGCGAGAAAAATGAGCAAATCTCTAAACCGTAGTTTCTAAGTTTCTTCAATGTATTTTGAATCTAGATTCAAGTGACGTAGTTCTCACGACGAAGGTGAATTACTTTAATTATTTGTTTACTATTGCCATCTGGAAAATAGAAATTATTACTTAAAATCCATAATATTTATATAAAAAATCTTGAAACTATGCAATATAAAAATTTAAATTGACTTGTTGACATGACCTACCTAACAACTTCTTTTGACATGGGTTTACTATAGTTTCATCATTACCTAAATAGCAAGTTGTTCATAATTGAACATATTCCCATGAATTATGATTGGATCCAAAACTCCATTATTTCTTTGATCCTAAGGCCACACATAATTTCTTTTAAATCCTGTTGCTGTCAACTACGAGTCAAGTTCGCTGCTTGTCCAATGTTGACATGTGAATGAGTAACATGTCCACCCACTTTTGACCCCACAAAAGATTAATTTTACATTACTATTCTTTTATATTTACAGAACGGAAAATAGAAATCTAGTAGACAAGTCAAGATTTAATTATAGACATTATTTTTGAGATTGATCTCACATATCATTTTGGGACTTGAAATTTTACCTTCTCATCGGTAATTGTTCAATTATACATGGAAATCGATTAAGAATAATGTTATCTAGCACCAATTGTGCTAGAACACCATTTTATGTGACTACACTTTATTTAAATGATGAATCTATCATTTAATATCGTATAATTATCTTGTACTTAACACCTATGATGATGAATAACATTACTCATCTATTAGTGATCTCCCACTATAGCTGCAGTAGTGTCAACATGAACCGGCCGCCTTAGTTGGGACGACCCACCCAGCTAAAAGTTGGGGTTCAGGACGATACACACGTTACGTTAGACCGCCCTACTGAATGGACTGTGTTAGACTTGATTATAGTCTGACGTTCATCACAATCTCCTCATCATCCACAAATCCAAAGACGTCATGAAGTACATCATAACAGTACACAACAAAATTAGGCTGCCAAACTTTGAACAGTATCTGAAAAGCCTCGAGTTAAAGTACACACATGGGAACCACAATTTTTTGCTTTTCGAAACCATAAAAGACAGGCAGCCATTGCAAAGGGCACAATCCGGAGAGTCTACAGCAATATGCAAGCCTATCCTTGGCATGGACTGAACAAGGTCCTTTCGTACCTCGTCATGATATAACAATGCCACTCACATTTCGATCAAATCATGTTGTGGGAGAACATTTTATACATCCAAACTCACCTGTTCACCTTTCTAATTTCTACAAGGGAACTCAACTATAAATGTGGGAACTCAACTATAAATGCTTTAAAGCTAAAATATGAAAGTTGCAGGGCATTATACCTCCACTGTGAAAGGCCATGCTAGCACGTCCATATCTTATATACTACAGATTCATGCATTAAGACGGAAGAACAATAAGTATATTAAATTAATTATTAGAGCACTAGTTGGAAAATATATCGCAATACAAAGCCGTATTAAGGCAATCAACGTTCATATTTCACGCATAAGAAAAAGCTTTAAGACACTACATTTTTCCACTCCTATGTTTCGACAACATTTTGAGCTTTTTTCCTTCCTTCTTTGTGTTTGCCCTCTGGTGAACATACAATAGGAGAAGTTCAAAAGTTGAAAAACCAAAACTTTGACACCTTTGGTGTGAGTATTATTAGAAGACATTTGCCTTTTACCTGGAAGTCTCGAAAGTAACATGGCCAAGGCAAGAAACGGTTCTTAAAAGAATTTCTTTAATGAACTCATAACTCTTCTTTGCCTGTAATTTCATGAAGCATTAGCAGTTAGCAACTCGATTCTTAGCTATCAAAGAAAAATGAATGATGGATGAAATTGTAAAGTTACCAGAAGCACTGTTCGTAACCAAGTTTTGTTGAACCTTTCTTGCCATCCGTTTTGTAGCCTCAGCTGCAATTTTGCCGCCCGAAAGTAAGTATTTTTCAATCAACACAAATTAGATAAAATATTTCTCAAAGCATGATGCTTAGCGGAAACTTAGCCTCTGTATGGCATCCATCTTTAAAAACTCATTTTTTCTAGGTTTCAATCACATCCTCTTAATAAAATAATTTTACATGTGGACCCATAACTTTTCCATGTTTTTTAATCACACATTCTCCCAAAAAAAAAAAAAAAAAAATCACTACACAAAATGTAATCTCAAAAATTCTCTGCCAAACTGGGGTTTTAATGTTTTTGTTAAGTATATATTGGTCCAGAGTATATTACTGAGCATAATAATTTAGGATTATTCTTGGGGTACATAGGGGGCACCATGTGTCCATTATGGACACCACTATGGTGCCCCCTATGTACTTGTAGCACAACTCAATAATTTATAACATCCCCACCCATTTAAATGTTCATTTACGAATTTCTATGTTAATTTACAGCTTAATTAATATTTCACCTTTGAATTTTCTTTTCTTGCTTGACCTTCTCCTCTTCCTCTCTTCCTTCGTTAGCTCTGTTTCTTCTTTAACTATTCCTTTGCCAGCAAACACTTCCTCAGGAGCAAGCATTGCAGCATCGGAGACTGCCAGAGGAGCAATCTACCAAAGAAATTATGTTAATTTTCAATTATAGAAGCATTTACTTGTATAATGGAAGTGCCCAAAAAATCAGATAAGATGATGATTTACCTCTTCCATTGCCAGGGCGGGAACATTTGCTTGTATGGACATGTCCTCAATGACCTTTTCAAGTTAATTAAATACAAATGTGATTGAAAATCCTTCTTCAGAAGTCAATAAAACTTTGGTAAAGAAGTAAAGAACGAGTCATATTAAAATAAGCAAGAAGCATACCGGTTTCGGAGTGAAGTGGAAATGAGATAAAGCATCCAATTTTAAGCACAGTTTCTTAAACAACAAACTTGACTGAAAAGGAAAACAAAAGAGTGAGTGGCTCACTAATCAGTAAAAATGTTGACAAAATTACCTAATAATCAACGAAAACAATAAGAAAAAAATATTATTTTTAGTCGCAACAGAAAACAGAAACAATGAATACAAGCTTCTTGAGTTACTATATCATTATTGCATATATAGATTAAATACAAAATGGTAAATAATACAAGAAAAGTGTAACTGACGCACTTCTTTCTTTTGCTCATCTTTAAAAGACATTGCTGTTGAAACTAGGCCAGTCTTCTGAACATATTCATCCTGCAAGGAAAAATGTTCCATATCATTGTGATGGGGGAAAAAGATACAAATAAAAATGTTCACATTGTCAAAAAAGTTCGTATAATATTACAATATGAATGTGTATATCACAAAAAATATACCAAAATTACCCATTGGAAAGATACTAACCTCATAAAGTGCAGCAAGGCCCTTTCCACTCTTATTCTCATCCTGTACATTTAAAGTTACTACAATTAGGAAAGAAATAAACTCCAAGGAGAAAGATCTGAAGAAAATGAAATACATACCAATTCAATTTTTTCTCTTGGTGACTTGGATGGTAAAGTAGGGGGCTTCTGGACATCATCAAAACGCCCCTATATATGGTACCATGGATAATGATGATTCAGTGAGAAACAATAATCAGAACTCACAATTTAACAGGCATAAATCTTAGAAATACACTATCAGGAAAAAGAAAAGAGATTTTTCCTCTTTCACTAATCGTCTTGATCTTCCTTTTTCTAACCACCATTTCTTGTACTCCACAACATAGAGTCAGCATAAATAGTTTCTTAAAACTGCACCCTCAACCCCTAAAAAGGAAAAAACTCCCCTCCAGCTTCCCTTGAACCAAAATTCTTCAGCATGTGCATTTCTTAAAGGAGCAAGGCAGGGAGGGGGAATACACTCTTTTTTTCTTTGTGATTGTTTGGCATATCTATTATCTCAATCATTCAAATTAATATACCAAAAGAACATGTAAGAAGTATATAAATACTAGAGCTAATTATAATGGAGAAGGGAAAGAATAACTTATTCATCCATATAAACACCAAAATTCCAAATCATGGAAGGAAGTCAAATTTCACCTCAATGATGCGTTTTTGAATCAACTCCTCAAGGGATGCAGTGACCTCTTCTGTGATTACAGGGGCAGGTCTAACATTGTGCTCAAATTCCAGATCAACTTCCAATGCACTATTCTTTGGTCTTTTAGTAGCAGTTACCTGACATTATTCAATAAACAAACAAAAAATCACACTTTTCTCATATGCATAAGTTGATAGCTGTGAAAAAAAAAATTGAAAATTGAAAAATATTACCTCACCCTGCATCATCCAGGTTTTTTGCTCTAAATTCGCTTTCTCCATTTCCTCTATCTCAGAACGGAGCTTCTCTAGCTCTTTTTCATGGGTAGAAAGATTGTTTTTCTTCTGTAATAGTTAAAAACAAAAATACTTTTTGAGTACATCACTTGGTACCAATGGTGGGCGGCAACAATCCTTCAACAACTCCAAATAGATTATCACATTATTATTTTGGTCTAAAACACATACAGATATGGATGGTGGGTTGGATGCTTAAAGAAAATAATTTACCTGTTTATTGTTGCCATCATCATCTGATCCACTCCATACTTTAGATTTCTTCTCCTGACCAGTTCTTTTGCCACCAAAAAAGTCCTCATACCTGAATGGCACAGACAAAAAGCCATCTTTAAGATGTGTGGGTATATATACTTGTAAAAGCAACACCAATGAGAGACCTTCAATCCAGTTGTTTATTTGGGAGAATTATTTGAAGTGAAAAAAGATTTCTTTTTTGAGAATGTGTGTAAGTATGGAAAATTTATGGGTCCATGTCCAAGATTATTTTATTGGGAGAATGTATTAAATGAGTTTGAGGAAAATTGATTTTCAAACAAGCTATGCCGGTACTTCAACCCTTATATTCAAACACAAGGCAGGTTTTCATTACATCTTTAAATCTTAAAAATGACAACTGTATAAATGGAATAAAAAGAGCAAAAGAACGGACAGGGAAAAATCAAACCTTGCATTTTCCATCTTGTTGCCATCTTCTTCTTCATCCTCATCATCAAGCCCCATCAATCCAAGCTGCAAAAAAATGTAAATCAAAGTATTAGCTCAATGATTTTTCTAACCTAATTAAACTAACACTTCGCCCCATAATTTACTAAACCGAGAAAAAGCATAGTTTACAAAATCTCAAAAATTGCCTAGAAACTCCATAATCCTACCTCGTTGTAATCATCTTCATCGTCCTCCTCTTCATCTTCATCCTCATTCGTAATTTCATGTATCTTCCTCTTCTTCTTCTTCTCTTTCTTCAATCCATATTCCTTCTCCTCGTCGTCCACCAAATACTCCTCCAATTCCTTTATCTTCAAAAACTTATCTTCCACCCCATTTTTATTTCCCTTGTCCTCGTCTTCCATTTCACCATCATTGTCACCATCATCACCACCCTCCTCCTCTTCGTCTTCATCAAAGCCCTCGCTCTCGCTCTCTAAATCATCAATATCCTCACCTTCTCCACTCACTAATTTATCATCTTCATCCCCATTCCCATCTTCAGTCTCTTCTTTTCGATTTTCACTAAACCTATCTCCCCCCAAATCGAATTGTTTCTCAATCTCTTTAGGGTTTTTCTCGAAGTGTTTGACGTGGCGGCGGAGGGAGAGGAGCAGGGGCTGGGATTGCAAGTCAATTTGCTGCCAAATCTGCTCGGCGTCAAACCCTTCGGTCAACAGGTGACTGAACGGAGATTTGGGCGCGAATGGCTTGAGAGATGAGAATAGGTGCTGCGAGGCTATTCGAGCAGCCTGTGAGAGGTCCGGTGACGGCGAGAGGAAGAACGGTGGTTCTGTCGATTTCAGTTTGTGGAGAGAGTCGAGTCCAGCCGATTTGGTGCCACCGTCGGGGCTGGCAGCCATGACGATCGTGGTGGAGCTTCTCGGAGTGATGACTAATTGGGGTTTAGGGTTTTAAGACTTGCGGCGACACGACTAGACAAATTTCACATAAACGTCTTTTAAATTTAGGCTCCCTTCTTTTCGTGGAAACCACCATTTTTGTACGAAATCGTTTTCAACACTATATTCACGTAATAAAATATTTTTTTAAATAAATTTAAAATTTATAATAATTTTTGACCACACATCTTTCAAAATTTCACTATTCAAATATTATTTTCCCTCGTTCGACCATATTTGATTGTTCAATTTTTTTGATTAATGCTCGTGCTTATAATAATACTATTTTAAAGCACACATTTTTCTATTTATTGTGTTGGCATTTATATTCTCCCTTACTATTCGAGGCTAAAATTTCAAACCGTCAAAATCACATAGAATACTCGGGTTTAGGGTAACATATTTAAGGATGTCTACGAGCCTAGTGGCTCGCAAGTCGAAACCGAAACTCGAGACTAAGGCTCGACTCGAATAAAAATGGTTCAAGTTTTTGCCAAAAAATCTAGGCTCGGCTCGAGCTAGTTCACGATTTTTTATTTTTCTTTTACCTATAGGTAGCTAAGTAGCTTCATGTAGGGAGCAAGTAAGTAGATGCATGCCACACGGGTCGAGCTAGCTCGGGCTCCCAAAATGGGGCTCAGCCCGAGTCCTAAGTCACGTGTAGCTTGGACCGACAAGCCAAATTAATACTCCTAAACACATTCATGGGTCTATTTTTAAATGCGTGGAACGTGCAATCAAGTGCACAAGTTATTTTCTAGAATTCCCCAAAGGAACCAAGTTTCTTGGAACTCAATGATCAATGCCTTGTTTAAACAATGAGGGGTGGGAATTGGCTATAGAAGCTATTTGGTTAATGAGGATGGAGAAAATCAAGCCTAGTTCATTTACTTTGCTTGTAGTAATTGGAATAGGCAGAATTTGAAAGCAAGTTCATTAGTGTAGTTTGAGAGTGGATGATAGAAGATGTGTAAAATCGATACTTTGATTGGAATGTCAATGTGCTCCAATTAGGAAGAGTTGATGACGCCAAGTCTATATTTGAGTGGTTTACAAACTAAGATATCATTTCTTGAAATACGATCATTAGTTCATTTTCATGAAAATAGAGATTCTATGAGACATTAGAGTGTTTAAATGTTTAATAGTCGAAGGTTTTAGGCCTCATGGGGTCACGATTTCATGTGTGCTTTCTGGAAATTCCCATTTGGGGTTATTGGATGTTGGGAGAGAAATTCATACTTATGTATTGACGAATAATGATTTTAAAGGAAATTCTTTTTTGGCTAGTTCTTTGGTAGACATGTAGTGCAACTGTAAGCAAGTTGTATATGGATGTAGAGTATTTGGAAATATGGTAGTGATCTTGTGTTCTTTTCCAAATCCAACCATGATGGCTAGTGTTTTGCAAGCTTGCATGCACTGTGAAGCTTTTGCAGATAAAGAAGTTATTCATGGGTATGTTATGAAGTTGAGACTTGGAAAGGGGATGTGTACATCGAGAATGCATTGATGTACTTTAGGATAGCCGATAATAGATTGCATTAATAATTATTTCAAGTGGCCAATTGAGATTGGGACTACTCGGGATACGCTCCACGACAATCCCGTACGACCATCCACCCGATGAGGCCGTCGACCTCTACAAGACCACCTACTGCCATGAGGCCATCGACCCCAACTGCGTACGACCGTCCACCCGGTGAGGCGTCGACCCCCATAGGGCCGCCTACCGCCATGAGGTCGTCGACCCCCGTGAGGCTCTCTACGTTCCCATAGGTCACCTGCCATCGTGAGGCTAACACTACCCCCAATCATACAAATGGCAATGAGATTGGCGAAAACCACCCCCTCAGAGAACGTGGGCATCACCAGCTGTTGGAAAAGTGGAGGTCACCACTCTAGAACGTGGGAGAAGTGGAGAAAGCATACGTGAGACACGTGGCACAACTAATTAAGAGATAGAGTTGTATCATCAGGTGCCTATAAATACCTCAAAGTGAAAAAAATGTAGCTTCTTGAAACCCGAACTATTGGAATTCAATATATTTTTCTCCTACTCTCCTTGAGCACCTACTGATTCTAACACCGGAGGTACAACGGGAGAGAAAGCCCCGACCTCATTTTGCAGGTAACACTCGTTGATCGGAGTAGTCGGAACACCCCACACGTCATCATTGCAGTATAGGTAAAATTGTGATTATTTCAATAGCGATGACAAATACTATGATAATTGGTTATGTTGTTTGCTAATTACTTTAATTCGCACTTACTTTACCATGTGAAACGCAAATAACAAAAGCAAAAGACGGACGGGAGAATGATCTTGACGATAATATCATGTATTTGTTTAAATCAATTCCAATAACACTCATGATTATCCTTCCTAGTTGGCTCACTAGCAAAAAGTAAAGAGATTCATGCTAATCCTATCGGAAATAAGTTGGAATTAAATGTTGAAGCAGGAAGTGCATTGGTTGATTAATTCTAGCACGTTGAGTTTTTTATAGTAATGTAGCTTTTGCAGTAGAAGGTCGATGAAGGCAAAAAGTTGTTTTAGGAAATGAAACAGTAACTTGCGCTTGAATCTAATGCATATCAGTACGCTTGTATAGTGGACTATTATTTCGATTGCGGAGAAACTTAAATTTACTCCAAAGTTTGTCAATAGGTAGATCATTTTGAGGCATGTTAAAAGGTTTCATCATTTCAGGATGAAACTTGCTCATGTAGGGATTATTGGTGACCTTGCTTGTCCCATCACAACAATAGCTATTACTGCACTTAGATGTCTATCGCATAAATATCACATCCATAGGTATCTAACGAGGTTAACTTGTACAATCATAGATAGGTAAATGCTCATCATCATTAAACGACTAATGTATCCAAGGTGACCTTTTTGGGGTCAAAAGTTTTAGTTGATGTACACTTAATTTGAGATCTTGTTGCATTCACATTAAACATATAGAGTGAGAAAATGTATTGACGTACAACACTTTAAATTACTTAAAGAATATCAACTTACAATTACTATTTATATCATACAAAACTCGAGTAATTAGCTTGATCATCTCTGTGCAATGAGACTTGAAACCGGTCTTTCCCAAATTGCCTGCTCGACTAGTGACAAATTATGGCTATAGAAATATTCATAACCATTCATCATATCATCTACACTTATAGGAAAATCGTTGTTGTGGAATTCAAGCAGACTAAAATGTAAGACGTCACAGGTTCCATCTTCTGCAGTGGGTTAAGTGGCTTTCTCAACAACCTCATAACCATCAATCATATCATCTACATTAAAAAGCACATTGTATTCAATATCATTGAGAAAATCTTCAAGATCAAACAACTTCCTTGTATTGAGTGTTGTGTCTCGCGAGCGTCGTTCTTCTTCATAATACGAAGCGCTTAATTCTTATATTCGTTTTTGGCATACAAAACTCTTGAATATTCATTTTGAAATACAATACAGGTTGGACTAAAAACTAAAGTAGCAAATGCTGGAAAAATATTAATTTGTCATGTGGGCCGACCTATGTTATTAATTGTGTATAAAAATTATCTTAAATCTAAGTTCAAAATTAAAGTGATCTAATAAAGAATTAAAAATTGAATTTTAGACATTTAAATAAAGTGTGGACCAGATTATATGTACATATCCAGATCCATTAGAGTTATATTTGACGATGTGTAAAATACATATATAAACTATATATAAGGTTAGAGTCATATGTAATTTCTCATTCTTTGTGCAATCTCATCAACACAAAATAAGAGAAATCATATTGAAGTGGAAGATAAAAAACCAACCATCAATAACAGGTAATCTGCAATCAAGAATTAAGAAGAATGAATTCAAGAATCAAGACTATGGATCAAGAAGCAAAACCAAGATCAAGAACTCAAAAATCAAAAGACTCAATAATCAAGATCCAGAATCAAGATCAAGTATTAAAGAATTACTCCCGGTGAATTAAGATGTGTTTCGCATATAATAATTCTTCTTAATAATTTGATGTGGAGGATCTTGAAAATTAAATAATTAGATTTTCAATTTCTTGAGGTTTAAAGTTCATAAAATTCTAACAAATAGTATCAGAGTTATCCATGTTAAACCATTGAGATTTAAGAAAGAATTTTATGGTAGAAATTCAAACATTGAATTTTAGAATTCTTATATTTGGAATATGAATTTTTAACCATAATTTTAAAATTAAGAGTTTTTTCAACCACGAGTTTTTGGGTTGAATTATACTTTGCATTTCTCAAATTTTGAAATGTAAATTTTAACCTTAATATTAAAAAATTTGGATTTTTGGGAAATTTTTGGAAAAAAGAAAGAATAGGGGCAACCGAAACACTGAGGCGCCGTGTTTGGGCGCTGCAGCTTCTGGAGGTTGCCCCGTTGCAGCGTGACAACGTCGTTGCGCTGGTTTTCCAAAGTCGCAGCGCAGCTGGTCACTGCAGTGCCCATGATCTGTCCAAATTTTTAATTTTTTTGGCAACAAAAAAGAAAAATATAAATATAAAGGGACAATCAATTTCAATTTTTGGTACTTAATATTTATTTGAGATGACTAATTTTCTAAAATAAATTAGTTGAAACAACATGTTACTAAAATAACATCTCTTACCTAAATTAATTTATTTAGAATATTGGAAGGTTGTGTGTAAGTAATTCATGTAAGTATTCACCGGCTCAAAGGAATGTCAATATTTAGCCGAATTAATTGTACACTTGTGGTAATAAATACGTCACAATTGTAAAGTTTTCCATTATGTCAATATTGAGTCGATCCAAATATGGACTTGATGTTTGATCAGGTTTATTGTCAATATTTGATGACTACACCAAGAGTACCACTTACAAGTTGATATTTAATTCAAAAATTAAATATCAATGTTGTGCTTGATCTCTTGTGATGGGACCCATCATTATTAAAAATTATTGATTGTCCAATATAGATTCATATGTGAACATGTTATTTAGCTTTAAGATATTTATTCAGTTAATCCATCAACTTCTGCAAAATATGTCCACATCAATTCAATTCATGTACTTCAACCAAAGTTTAAGGGTTGGAAAGAAACGTTTGTATCATTTTAGCAACATGGATTTAGATCTTACGTTAATGACTGAACAATTCACTACTCTTACGGATAAGAGTTTTGCTAATAAAAATGGACTCGGATAAGTGAGATCGTTCAAACTGCACAAATCTTATGATCATGAAGCGTGGAATTCCAGCAACATTCAGGGGTTCTGTGTCCGATAAAGTAACTATCATCTGGGAATTTCTTAAAAAAATTGAAAAAGTTTTGCAAAAGACAATAAGACCGAAACTAGTGCGCTTATAGCGAATTTAGTTTAACTAAAGTATAAAAGTAAAGAAAATATAAGGGAATACAACATGGATATGTATCATCTTGCTTCAAAACTAAATGCATTAAAGTTTAAGCTATTTGATGACTTGCTCGTGCATTTGGTTTTGATTTTTCTTTTTTACACAATTCAATTAATTTAGTTACAGCTGTCAAAGGGAAAGTGGACTCTTGATGAGCTCATTTCATATTTTGTGTAAGAAGAAAAAATGCTAAAACAAGATAGAACTGAAAATACTTGCTTAGCAAATACCTCTAAGGACAAGTTAAAGGGTAAAGAAGTTGCATTTGGTCTAGTTCAAGAGAAACAGTAAAAGCCTGAAAAGATAAATCATCTGAATGTTACTTTTGTGAAAATTCATGACACATAAAAAGAGACTCTACTAAATATAACACTTAGCGTGTAAAGAAAAGAATACTTCTACTTTGGTTAGTCTTAAGGTTAATTTAGTTATAATACTTAGACAAACTTGATGGATAAATTTCATTACCACTACTCACATAAGTGTGTTTATACGAGGTTGCTTGAATAGCAAAAAGTCAATTGATGCTGAAAGATTTATCTATGTGGACGGTGGAAAATCAATTAAAGTTAAGGCTATAAGGACTTTTAAGTTATCGTTAAAGACCGATTATTATTTGGATTTGAAATAGACATTTGTGGTACCCTTTTTTGGACAAATTTTAGTTTCTGTTTCCATATTGGACAAATTCGATTACTTTTATTCAATTGGAATAGTCACTTTAATCTTTTTCTTAATTCAAATATTGTGGGTATCAACTCTTTATCTAGTTATGATAACATATATTTGCTTAATACAATTGTCTTTTATAAAAAAAAATTACATGTGAATTCATGTTGTATTAAACATAAATTAACCAATAAGAATTCCGTTCATAAGTGATTAGGTCATATCTTTCAAGAGAGAATGAAAATCTTGTGTCAAAAGAAATTCTCAATTTTACAAAAACGTTGACGGATCCAAGTTGACCTAAACTAACGATTTCAAAATAGTGATTTCAATTTGATTTTATAGTCTGAAGATTTTGTTGTCCACCCTAATTATCTGTATTCATATGAAAAGTTATAGAGACAGAAAATCCACTTAACTGATATGGTAAATTTGTTAGTTATGTGAGTTCAAACTAAATTTTGTTCTACTATGTGCAACCATAGTAATATGTAGCATATAAATTTCAATCCACAATTTTCGCTAAAGAAATTTTCACAGCTATCTATTTACGTTGTCCGAATTGTGAAAACATTATTGCTATAGAAATCAGTCCAACCTTGAGGTAAGTCAACCTGTAAAATTCCATTTTCTACATTCTACTGTGGAGGGTAATCAATCAAATACTTTTCAACATCTAATTTCTTTGCTGCATAGCAATCGATATATGCCTTCGATCACGAAAAGTGCACAATCCTTATATTCATCTTTCGAATGATACGTTATAGGGATAATTACAACAGCGGTACCAAATTTTTCACCTTTTATGCAGACTTTGTCTAAACCTTTCATTTGTGCCACCAGAGGTACCAAACCTTTCAGAAAATTAGCACATGGAGTCCAAATGGATGATTTATGTTAGTTTGACCGTTAATTGACTATAATAATAAAATTTAAACCAATTTTTAGAAGGGTAAAATAGTATCTTTACAATTTTAATGTAAAATACAATAAAAACTATATTAAAAAAAGAAAAAGATAAAAGGCTCTCTCCTTCTCTCCTTGATCCATCCCGTTCCCACCCCATCCCAAATGCCGACACCACCAACCGTCTCCACGCCGACGTCACTGTCATCTCCTCCATTTTCACTTTGATTCTGATTTTATGAAGTGTGGGAATCTCACCAGATTGAAACTCCGTACCCATCGACAAATTTTCATGTGGATTTTGCAGTTTCAAGGCCAAAGGCATGAATGCCTTGCTCAATAATTACAAATTTCTTGAAGAATTATCGGTGAAGAGATTGTCTGGTGTCAGTGACGGTGTTGGGGCCGAGCTAAACGCCTCCACTTTCCTAGTTCTAAAGTTTACATTATCCACCGAAAAATAGTGATTTCAATTCGATTTTATGGTCTGAAGATTTCGTTGTCCGCCCTAATTATCTGTATTCATAAGAAAAGTTATAGAGACAGAAAATCCACTTAACTGATATGGTAAATTTGTTAGTCATGTGAGTTCAAACTAATTTTTTGTTCTACTATGCGCAACCATAGTAATATGTAGCATATAAATTTCAATCCACAATTTTCGCTAAACAAATTTTCACAACTATCTATTTACGTCGTCCGAATTGTGAAAACATTGTTGCTATAGAAATCAATCCAACCTTGGGGCAAGTCAATCTATAAAATTCCATTTTCTACATTCTACTATGCAGGGTAATCAATCAAATACTTTTCAACATCTAATTTCTTTGGTGCATAGCAATCAATATATGCCTTCGATCACGAAAAGTGCATAATCCTTATACTCATCTTTCGAACGATACATTATAGGGATAATTACAGCAGCGGTACCAAACATTTCACCTTTATACATATTTTGTCTAAATCTTTCATTTGTATCATTAGATGTACCAAACCTTTCAGAAAAATTAGCACATGGAGTTCGAATGGATGATTTATGTTAGTTTGACCGTTAATTGACTATAATAGTAAACTTTGAACCAATTTTTAAAAAGGTAAAATAGTAACTTTACAATTTTAATGTAAAATACAATAAAAACTATATTTAAAAAAAGAAGAAGATAAAAGGCCCTCTCTCCTTGACCCATCCTGTTCCTACCCCATTCCAAACGTCGACACCCCGCCTTCATGCCGACGTCATTGCCATCTCCTCCATTTTCACCTTGATTCTGATTTTTATGAAGTGTGGGAATCTCACCATATTGTAACTCCGTACCTGTCGACAAATTTTCATGTGGATTTTGCAGTTTCGAGGCCAAAGGCATGAATGCCTTGCTCAATAATTGTAAATTTCTTGAAGATTGGACATGAGTCAGCAACCAAGTTTTTGGACGGGCTATTGGAGGTGGATTTTGATGGGTATGCGATCGCGAAACTTGTCACTAGCTTGGTTGGGTGATGGGAATGAAAGTGGCGGTGAACGGTGAGATTCTGATGAAACTTCCGGCGACGACGAGGAAGTCAACAGGATTCCATTTTTTATTTTATCAGCAAATACTAAACTAGTTTTTGGGTTGGATTGGGTGGGGTGGGGTGGGATGGGGTGGGGTTTTTTTTTAATTCTTTTATTTTAAGTTTTTATATGAAAAATATATAATTACCCATTTACCCTTTAAAAATAGTCAACAATTGGTCAAATTCTTGATTTTTGATCAACTAACAATCAAATTAACGGTTTCTGTCAATTTAGACATGAGCTGCAATTTTTTTTAAAGGTTTGATAAGTCTAATAGTACAAATGAAATGTTTGGACAAAGTCTGCATAAAAATGAAAGATTTGGTACCGTAGCTGCAATTTTCCTTGCATTATTATTGTCAACAAGAACATATTCCTTCATACGCCAATAACCATCACAACGACCTAATTCTTCTTTGTTCTCCTATTCGTAACTCCTTGTAACTGCAACCAATTGTTTTAATTGTAAGGAACTTTTTTTTTTGGGCCTTAATATACTGCTTTTCGAGTTTAGTGAAGAAGTAAAGCTTCTCTTCCTTCTAGTCACCAAAAATCTCCCATGGTTCTTCATTGCCATAAAGATAAACCATGTCAATATATATTGATGGTATGGTAAATGACTCGTTACTTTGTGAAAAAGGTAACAAATAAATTCCCTTTTAGAGCACATTGCCATTGATGTTCGAGTATACCCAAAAAAAAGAAAAAAAATAAAGCAGTGATGAGAAGACAATTTCATGAAGAGAATAAGGAAAAAAAATTGTTAGGGCGTGTTTGTTTCTGATTAAAATCATATTTTAATCTAAATCAAAGTCAAATAATCAATATTAACTACATTTTTCATTGGTCCCACAACTTTTCAACCACACATTTCAAAAACTTCTATCACAATCTATTGAAAATCTAATTTTAATCATTAACTGTTGTATCATGAAATATATGAATAGTAATAAATAATTGTTAAGAGTATTTACTTAATATTAATATTTGACTTTGATTGAATTTATAAATTTATTTCCAAACAAAGGCTAAGTCCATGTTTGATAAATTTTTTTTTTCAAATTCATTTTTCATCAAACTAATTTTTGATCACACGCTTTTCTAATAAATAATTTTGCACGTGAATCCATAATTTTTCCTAATTTTAACTATACATTCTTCAAATTTATCCATTTTCACAAAATCTAATATAAAAAAAAATTATACATGACCTTAAATGTTTTCTTCAATAAGGAAAGTTCTACATTTTTATGAGAAATTTGCTATTACTCCATAAATAATAGACTTCATTGCGAGTTGATCTTTAAATTTTATTATTTTTTATTTTTATAATAGCACTGTCATCAACATTTTTTAGTTTGCAATATTGTCGTTGTTTGGGTTCCATTAAAATGAGATTTTTTTTTTCAAAAAAAGTCTTGAAATAGTGATTTTTTTTAAATGTGTAATTTAAAAATAAGGTAAGATTTTGACTTTAAATATAACTTTATTTTATGGGAAAATATATAATTGAAAATCAGTTTTGAAAAAAAATACGCATTTGAAAAAATGAAGTCGAATTTGTCCCCTACGAGTTCCAATGATTTCATTAATTCATTTTAGAACTCAAAAATCCAATTCATGAAATAATTTGATCATTCACTCTCTTTCTTGAAATAAAGAATATATCAACACGGGATTAACATTCTTGAAATTTATGAAATATTGAGTTAATTTACTGTCAATAAAGATTAATTCAATCCACTTTATACTTAGGGGGTATTCAATTGAGACTTTTGAAAACTTTGGTTGGCTTTTTTTAAGTGATGACTTTTGTAGATTTTGTAAAGATTTGTATGGAATTAATGGAAATCTTTTGTAAACTTATAAGATTTCATTTTAAAACTTTTAGAGATTTTTGTAGAATTCAAAAGACTTTTAAGGACTTTCATTTGAGATAAAATTTATGTGGATTTAATACTTTATTGTGAAATTGTCACATACGATGTGGTAATTTTCAATATTTCCCCTCTCATTTCCTTTCCTTTTCCCCATATAAAAAAATATTTTAAAAAGAATAAAAATTTAAGTCCTTAATTAAATAAATAATGATAATTATACATATAAAAATAAATTTAATATTGAGTATTATTAATATAATATACTTGTAAAGAACAGATAAAACATACATATTTAAATTTAATTATAAATT
>CAIGRB010018099.1:56856-69462 GCA_903798255.1 Fraxinus quadrangulata | reverse complement strand
TTTTTTTTTTCAGAAAATTAAATAAAAAAATTATAAAAATACAAATTAATTTTTTCATAGAAAAATATAAATAAACAATGAGAGAGAGAAAGAAAAATAGAAACTAATAGAAAAAAAATAAATTTTAATCATAACTCTAATAATCGTAGAAGGAACATGGAAAGAGAAATATTAAAAAAAAAATACATATTAGTTTCTTTTTTTGTGTGTGAAAGTTTTCCAAAATCTTGTGATTAATGAGAGATAAATTTTAAAATTTTATTTTAGTACTTTCTACTTAAAAATTAGTATCATGTAGACTTTTATAAAAATCACTAAAAGTTATAAAAATTTGAATACCCCAAAATTTATAAAGATTTTTAAAAAGTTTTAATTGAATACACAGTGATTTTTAGAGACTTTTAAAATTAAAAGTTTCTAAAAGTTTTAATTGAATATATCAATACTTTTAGAGAGTCTTCAAAAGTTTACATTGAATACCCTTAAACTTTTTGAGTTTAAAATTATTAAAAGTGTCAATTGAATATACCCCTTTAATTTTAAAAACTTCGTTAGTAAAAAAATTAATTTTATTAAAAGTTAATAATGGAGGCTATTTTTCATTTTGACCCTCCAATTTTATCCTTATTGACAAAATTCCTTAACTATAAATTGCTTCTTTGTTTCTCCAGTTGCATATAATCCAGTAATGACCAAGGTACTCTCTTCTCACAAGTTATTATTTTCATTAATAATCTACTTATAATCAAGTTCTCTTCCATTTCAACACATCAATTAATTTTTCTGTACTTTTTTTTATAGATTTTTTAAGGAAATTAAAACTGTTTAATTCAATAATAGCTGTAATAAATCAACCGTTCTTATCCCTCAAATTTGATATTTTTTTTTCAAAAAAATTGAGCTTTAATTTTCGACCTTTTTTGCTAATATTTTGCCGAATTTTGTTCCATTTTCCGGCATAGATGTTATGATTTTTTTTTTTTTAGTTTGATTATTCAGTTTTGGGTGCAAAATACCGTACTGTTGAATCATTTTCCATTTGTTTAATTAGTTTTGAGCTTAATGAGATGATAAACGGAGAGGGGACTGGAGAGAAATTATCCTCCGTCTTCATCTCGCCTTGTGATCCGCCGCAAGATCGAGGATCGGACGGCGAGGATGTGTTGTCGCAGTACTCGTCCTGTGACGGTGAATCAGAATTTGAGCGATACTGTAGTGCCAACTCAGCAATGGGAACGCCCAGTTTCCGTGGTAGTTCGTTTCAAGATTCTGATTTTGGGTCGTTGAAAAGCTTCAAACTTGGGGATGAAGTTAATAGTTTCAAGAATTTTGGCTCAAAAAGGGTATTATCTGGTTTTCATGAATCCGAGCGCGCGAGTGGTTCTAATAGAGGAAATGATTTTTCTTCTGATGAGAAAAGTAATGGGCTATTGAATTTGGGTGGAAGCATTGCGGGTTTTGCAGCTAGTGATGTTGATCTGATGAGTAAGTTTGATTTAGATGGTAAATGGGGAAATGAGGGTGTAAATGAGATTTCGAATGTGAGAAATAGTGAGGGCAGTACTAGAATTTTGGATGATTTTCGAGATACTGAAGATGGTACAGATTGTCATAGGGACGTGGAGGGGGGAAATGATGAGGGTGAGGACAGGAAAAGCTTGGATGAAGATGAAGCTTTGTCAAGGTATGGGCATTCAGAGGGTGAGGATTCAATGTTTGGATGTTATAGTGATGACGAGAGGAAGCTTGATATATATTCTCGGAAGAATGTGCAGATTCAGGATGAAGGGCCTCCGAAAAATGAATATCAGTTTGTCATGAATTCGGCAGTGGCTTTTGGTTCAGATGATTGGGATGATTTTGTGCAAGAAAGTGTGGATCATAATCACGTTTCAGTGGTTTGGCAGGAATTTCAGGGTGGAAAGCAGCCAAGTACTGAAAGGGACATCGACTCTTTGGATTCCACTTCTGCTAACTCTGCTAGGTGTCCAACTGTTATTTTGGCCAAGCAACATAATGAGACAAGAAGTATTCCTGAATTCCATAATCAAGTCCAAGTTGCTACTGAATTAGCAGAGACGAACACAAATAATTCTTCCACAGACTTGACGAGCCATATGAAACTCAATGCACAAGAGCCTGTGAATGATGTGGAAGGAGTGCTTTCAAGCAATCTAGACAGTGGTGTTGATGAAGTCTCGGAATATCTTGAATCCCTTCCTGTTCTCAATATATTCGAGACAAACCTAGATCCACTGACAAAAGATGCCCCAGTAAATGAGGGATTGGAAAGTGGAGGAACTGAATTAAAAATGAAACATCAAGACACAAATACTGGAGATGTCACAGGCATTCATGATGGTATAGTTTCTAGAAATATATACTTAGAGAAAACAAGCGTAGAGTTAAATCCTCCTTCAGAGTCTTTGGATAATCAAAACCATCTGATTTCCAGGGAATTTGAGGAAATTGAGAAGGTTGAATTCTTTGAAGATAACAATTCAGTTTCATTGTCACAATTGGCTGATAACAATACGAGTGGAATGAAGATGAATTCTCCTTTCTCATTCGATCGCTATGAAGATCATTTTGCTCCAGTTAAGGTGAGTTGTAGTTTTCTTCTCCCATTTTGAACAATAAGTTTCCATTTTTTCATTACTTGAATATTTGCTATATATGTTTCTTCTTTACCAATAGCTTTGCTGGAAATACCAATATCAGAAGAGAGGAATTGCAGTTCATTTAACCACACATTTTTTGCATGCAACTACACTGCTTCCAGTCTCTTTACAAATGCTTAATGGTTGTCTGACAATGATTTGGTAGTTTTCGTTTGTAGACCCATTATGCTAGTGATGATTTGGTAGTTCTTTTGGGGATTTTCTCTGCTATTGTGCTGCTGCTTGTACATACCTGCTTATTCCTTTTCTTCGGAGGATCTTTTAATTTTTATTCTTGGTGGATATTTTGTCTCGTTGATATAAAGCTCTTTATGAGGTTTATTTAGAGGTTTTTAAATATTTTGCAGGCAAAGGACTTTGGGTTGAATGATTTTTATGATGAGGTTGTTAATGACATGGAAGAAATACTACTTGACTCAGGCGAGTCTCCTCAGTCCAGGTTCACCCAGGGTACTAGTGTATATAAATCCCAGTTACCTCGACCTTTAAGAGATGGTGGATCAGCTGCATCTACTTCGGGCACAGATAATGCTGATTATTTGTTTCAGCAGCCTCAAAGAATTGATAGAATTCAGGTCGTAGGTACAAGGCAAGAGAAAGGGGATGTTTCACTGACTGAACGGCTTGTTGGGGTGAAAGAATACACTGTTTATAGAATAAGAGTTTGGAGTGGAGAAGATCACTGGGAGGTGGAGCGACGATACCGTGATTTCAATGCTTTATACCGTCGATTGAAGAAACAATTTACTGATCAAGGCTGGAGAATTCCTCCACCCTGGTCCTCTGTTGAGGGGGAATCCAGAAAGATATTTGGTAATTCTTCTCCCGATGTCATTGCAGATCGAAGTATTCTCATTCAAGAATGTTTACGCTCTATTCTGAAACCTAAATATTCTTCCAGCTCCCTCAGTGCTTTGATTTCTTTCCTGTCTCCATCAGAAGTTGTTCCTGGTTCACCCGCATCTGATACGAGAGCACCTCAGTCCCCATTATCTAATAGAGGCTCACACGTGGAAAATGTTTCTACATTGGGAAAGACCATTTCACTAGTTGTTCAGATCCGCCCTTCCAAAACAATTAAACAGATGCTTGATGCACAACATTATACGTGTGCAGGCTGCCACAAAAATTTTGATGATGGAAGAACAAGGGTGCAAGAATTTGTACACGCATTAGGATGGGGCAAACCTCGTCTTTGTGAATACAGTGGCCAGTTATTCTGCTCTTCATGCCACAACAATGATGCCGCTGTCTTGCCAGCCAGAGTTCTGCATCTTTGGGATTTTACTCAATACCCTGTTTCCCAGCTGGCTAAATCATACCTGGATTCTATTTATGACCAGGTAATAGATAATGTGACAATAAGCGTTAGATCTTACCTCCTGGTCGTCTAAAATGTTTCTAATACCAGGTATAAAATATAAAAGTTTTCATCAGTAAATAAACTATGGGCCTGCTTGACGTATATTTTTTTGAGAATAGATTTTATTAGGAGTGATATTTTTGGAGAATTTGTGATGGTCCACCTGCAAAATTCTTTGATGGAGAGAATGTGTGGTTGAAAATGAATTTGGGAAAAAAATGAGTTTTAACGAATATGTACCAAACGGGCGATATTGTGAAGCAATTTTCTCATGTTCAATCCTCTGTCCCTTCTTCCCGCTCTCCTTCAAACCCACCCCTTCTTTCTCATAATAGAGTAACGAGAAGCATATGGCTTACTCAGACGACGCACAATTAAACAAACACATGCACGAAATGTTATAGTAGCACTGCTCCATGGATATGAGAGATTGTAAAAAAAATTTACTCGTGCTTTTGTTTTCTTCTTGCAGCCAATGCTTTGTGTCAGTGCAGTTAATCCTTTCCTATTTTCAAAAGTTCCAGCATTGCAGCATGTTGCGAATACCCGAAAAAGAGTAAGAGATATGCTTCCATACGTTCGCTGCCCATTTCGCGCATCTATCTTTAAAGGTCTCAGATCTCGGAGATATCTTCTTGAAAGCAATGACTTCTTTTCTCTTAAAGACCTCATTGATCTATCCAAGGGGGTGTTTTCAGGTTAGCAGCTGACATAACTGTATGTTCTCTTTTTGAATTTGTGAGAAGGGACAATGGAACCAAGTGTACAGTCTATTTGAAAGGCTAAGTGTAGACCTAACATTTTCAGCTGTATGGTTTTACTTTAAGTTTCAAGAGTGAATAAACTATTTGATATATGCTGCTGCTGACCTTCGTCAGTACTTGTTTTTTGCTATTTCCATGTCTAGCTCTTCTTATTCTGGAAATATTTCATACTTCAGCTATTTAAGGTTGATCACGAGAAAAATTGATTTTCACGTGTTTCCGTTCAATTATTTTGTAGTTAAGCTTATCTGATTGCCTTGATTAAGAAAGCTTTGCAATTCTTTGCCTCTTGAGCTCAAAATGTTATTGGGTTTTGTTGTGTTGATCTTGTGAGTATATTTTTCTCTGTGGTCCTTGCTTGGGCATGTGCCATGACATGACAATTATTATGAAAGAATATCCATACAGTGTGCAACAGTAATTCTTTGCATTCTAGGAGAGCAACGAGTTCAGATTTCAACGGTGATATATTCCTGTGTTTGGCTGGTTATGATGAGGGGTGATTTAAATGAATATACCACCAAGCTAACCTGGTAATAGTAACATCATAAGTTGTTCAATGAAGTGTACTAATTGTTATTTTATTTTGATAAAACTTCTAGAAAGACGTACTAATATTTATATCGAAAGGAAAAAAAAAAAAATGAGATTAAAGAAAATAGAAGAAAATGCTGGTTTGAAGCTGTTATATTGGCATTACAACTTTTTATCCCTTTCTGAAAGGAGAAGAGGAGATATAGGAACTGGGTTCTAGAAGGAATAATGCTACAGAAATTACGCCAGTTTCTTTATGATGAATATAGTGGCGGCTGCTAGGGATGGCTCTATGGTTTTGGTTTTGAAGTATAATTATGGCAGCAAAGTAAAATTTTGAAGGTGGTGCTTGCTGGGATTTCTAAAGGTGCTAGTTGTAGTTCCTAGGTTGGTATCTATCCCAGTGGGAAGGTTGGTGATGTTTATGATGGTTGTTATATCCTAATGCCAGATTGCCTAGGGGTCCGCAGCAATGACGTCCTTCTCTTAATCGTGGAGGAATTGTTAGGCAGAACCGTTTACAAATGGAGGTGGTGGCTGTCTCTGTGAGTTGTGTGGTAGTGGCGGCAGTAGCAGTTTTTATTGTGGGTGCTGTTCGCTCACATCGATGGGAAGGTTTGGCACCTCGATGTCGGCTCTTTGCCACCTGGGGCTGTAAAAGATAGGTCACTTTTATATGTTTCCTCCTACCAAAGATTAATCAAGAATAATCAGCTGCATCAAATGTGAGGGAAAGAACAAGTAATGGTCATAGTTTGCTTTGGACTTAAATAAAAGCATCACCACTCTATCTGGTCTGATCTGGTCCTTGAGCTTATACCTGGAGCAGTTTCTCCATATTATTTTATATGACATAATTTCAGATTGTTAGGGTTTGTTTTTACTACCGTTTTTATTTTTTATTGGCTAGCGTTTTGGTTTAGTTTTAGAGATGCTTTTCACATGCTTTGCCATCATTTTTAATTTTTCTCATTGCAGCATTGCCGGTGATGGTTGAAACTGTCTCTAGAAAGATCCAGGAACACATCACAGAACAATGCCTCGTGTGCTATGATGCGGGTACTCCCTGCAGTGCTCGACTTGCTTGTAACAATCCATCGTCGCTCATTTTTCCTTTTCAGGCAAGATTCTACAACTACTTTTAAAACTCTAGCTCTTGTTAACGTGCACTATATGTGTAAACTATCAGAAAAGTAGATATTTGAGAAAGCCAAGAATCTCAACTAAAATCTACATAATTGTAAGTCTTGAATACACTTATGGTGTGCTTTCTGAGGTGGATTAGATAGTATATGACATTGTTAAGGGCTTGTTTGAGCCTCATTTTTAGTATAGAATGCATTTTGTAATAGTATATTGATGGAGAATGTGTGGTTAAAAATGAAAGAAATTTTTTTGGGTTGCGTGCAATATTATTTTATTGAAGAATGTGTGGTTGAAAAGAAGAGAGAATAATATATTTTGAAAAAAATGGGGATCAAACAAGGGCAATAAGCATACAATCTAATATTGCTTGCCAAACGTGTACTGAAGAGTCTTTCCACCATATAACTATTGCTTAATTGCAAGACTTCTGTCCAATAATATTTAGAAATGGTTGTTGATTGCTACAATTCTGTTCTTTAACAGGAAGGAGAAGTTGAAAAGTGTAAATCTTGTGAATCAGTTTTCCACAAGAACTGCTTCAGAAAAATGCCTACTTGTCCATGTCATGCTAGTTTGAACCCGCAGGAGGTCGAACAAAGTACAGCAGAGAGAACCCATGAAATAGTCAGTGAGACAAATATCGGCTCAGATCCAATACAAAGTAAGGCAGAATCCAGTTCAGGACTTCTTGCCGGATTGTTCTCGAAGTTGGTGCCTCAAAAGTCTCGTGGTCTTACACAACAGAGACTTGATGGCGTTGATAATGTCATTTTAATGGGTTCATTATCAAACACCTCCCTCTGAACATTTGCATCTAGTAGATTTTGTACTTGTGGTGAACTAGTCGTTATTGTGGTGCAGATTTGTGAAGGATGGTTGATTCTTTACTTCTTTGTAGTTACTCAGACTCTATATTCATTGTATCATAATTTTTGGTAGGGCCGTTCAGTTTGTTTCACTACCATTTGTATCAACTGTACTTGCCACTGTGTGAATTGTGTTACCAAGTTCTTGTGCTTGTTATCTTGAGTCGGAACAAGTTGATAATATTCCCTTTCTTAGGCCCTCATTTTATTCTAAGGGTTCGTTTGATTGCAAGAATGGACTTTGGGTGGAAAGAAAATGAATTCTATGGAATTGATTGCCTATAACTTGTTTTAATGTGAATTGTCAATTAATTGTATTTGATTGATATAATTTTCCACCTGAAAAATATTGAAATTTTGGATCTTTTAGTGTTCGACTGACTTTATTTTTTATGAAAATTGTCCATTAAAAAAATATAANGTAAGTCTTGAATACACTTATGGTGTGCTTTCTGAGGTGGATTAGATAGTATATGACATTGTTAAGGGCTTGTTTGAGCCTCATTTTTAGTATAGAATGCATTTTGTAATAGTATATTGATGGAGAATGTGTGGTTAAAAATGAAAGAAATTTTTTTGGGTTGCGTGCAATATTATTTTATTGAAGAATGTGTGGTTGAAAAGAAGAGAGAATAATATATTTTGAAAAAAATGGGGATCAAACAAGGGCAATAAGCATACAATCTAATATTGCTTGCCAAACGTGTACTGAAGAGTCTTTCCACCATATAACTATTGCTTAATTGCAAGACTTCTGTCCAATAATATTTAGAAATGGTTGTTGATTGCTACAATTCTGTTCTTTAACAGGAAGGAGAAGTTGAAAAGTGTAAATCTTGTGAATCAGTTTTCCACAAGAACTGCTTCAGAAAAATGCCTACTTGTCCATGTCATGCTAGTTTGAACCCGCAGGAGGTCGAACAAAGTACAGCAGAGAGAACCCATGAAATAGTCAGTGAGACAAATATCGGCTCAGATCCAATACAAAGTAAGGCAGAATCCAGTTCAGGACTTCTTGCCGGATTGTTCTCGAAGTTGGTGCCTCAAAAGTCTCGTGGTCTTACACAACAGAGACTTGATGGCGTTGATAATGTCATTTTAATGGGTTCATTATCAAACACCTCCCTCTGAACATTTGCATCTAGTAGATTTTGTACTTGTGGTGAACTAGTCGTTATTGTGGTGCAGATTTGTGAAGGATGGTTGATTCTTTACTTCTTTGTAGTTACTCAGACTCTATATTCATTGTATCATAATTTTTGGTAGGGCCGTTCAGTTTGTTTCACTACCATTTGTATCAACTGTACTTGCCACTTTGTGAATTGTGTTACCAAGTTCTTGTGCTTGTTATCTTGAGTCGGAACAAGTTGATAATATTCCCTTTCTTAGGCCCTCATTTTATTCTAAGGGTTCGTTTGATTGCAAGAATGGACTTTGGGTGGAAAGAAAATGAATTCTATGGAATTGATTGCCTATAACTTGTTTTAATGTGAATTGTCAATTAATTGTATTTGATTGATATAATTTTCCACCTGAAAAATATTGAAATTTTGGATCTTTTAGTGGTCGACTGACTTTATTTTTTATGAAAATTGTCCATTAAAAAAATATAATTTGTTATAAATGGGGATATAATTTGTTTCCATAATAATAATAATAATAATAATAATAATAATAAAGTTGCCTAGAAAATCAATTCCCACCAAAGTGGTAGGAATTGATTTACCTCAAAAAGTAAGAAAATGTGGCAAACCAAGAAAATGTGGAAAATTAATTACCTGAAAAATATTTTCTATCGAATATTCTAAAAAGTGAAAAATGACAAAGAAAATTTCATCTTGCATGGAAAACTTGCCCTATCAAACATGGTCTAAAAGAAAGGTTTCCTTCACTTTTAAATATGATTGTTTGATAAAACTTTGCTAAAATTTTATGACCTTCTAGTAGGTCAAACTTCAATTTTAACAATATATTGTATGGGGGCATTACATGAAAAAAAATTCTAGACAATTCAATTGTCTATAACTCATTTGTATGAAATTTATTGATTAAATATGTTTGATTAATTTAGTTTTCAATTTAGAAATTATTATACATGTCTATTTTTATTGATGGGTAGATGAGAGGAAGGAAACAGATGAGAGAGAAAGGGAGAGTGAATTACCTAGAAAATAAAAATCATCTCTTCCTAAAGAAAGTATTTTCCTTATTTTCAAAGAAAATATGGTTACGTGACCAAAAGTAGGAAAATATTTTTTATGAAAAAAATTGTCAATCAAATAACATAAAAATAGGAAATTAATTTAAAAAAAAAAAAAACACATTTTCACGAAAAATATCGGCAATCAAACGCCCTCTTATTGAATTCACAATTTTTATCAACTTTCTAATTATAAATTTCATGAACTTTTATCAAATTGATCAAAATATTTAACAAAAATCAACTAAGCCCCGGTTTGAAACCCATTTTTTTTTTACATTCTATTTCTCATTCTTCATTTCAACCACACATTCTATCAATAAAATAACATTACACATAAATCAAAAAATTCTTCTTACTTTTTAACCATACAATCTTCCATCAATCACTATTCAAAAAAAAAAAAATCACCCAAAATGGGTGTCAAACAGGGGCTAGTTGCCACAATGCAGTTGGGCATATGGTTCAGTTTTGAATAGAATTCATGCAAGGATTTAAAAGCATTCAACACAAAAATAAAAAATAAAAAAGTTGAAATTTTGCATATTATACTGTTGAGCACTATCCATTGTAAGAAAGGCCAAAAATATAGATACTAAATTCACTGTATAGTTCTTTGAGATCTATTTAGATACAAGTATGGACTCAAACTAACGATCATATCAGTCTTTTATCAGCTGTATATCCCTCAAAATGCAATTAATTGTTAAGGTTTTTTTTTCATAAAAAATTGCAAAATATTGTCACATCTTTTGTTGCTGGTCACTGAACAAAAATCTTTCTTCATTTCTTTACGATAAGCGTACCGGTCGAGCAAAGAAAGCGCGAGTTTCCCGGAGGAGTACTAGGGTGGAGCTCAAAACCTCGAATTGCATTATTGCATACATCTATAAGACTGAGGAAACCATTTTGACAGCAAATAGTGTTTCATTTTCATTATCAAAACAAATACGCCATAGCACGGTATGTGCATCAATGCCACGATCAAGTACCTGAAATGAAGTCGAACGCATTAATAACAAATCAAATTTACATTGTATCTGTAAATCTGATAGAAATGGAAAAGTACATACCATAATGGAGAAAATGATGACGACAAATCAAGAAACGGATAAGCCCACCTATTTCAAAAAATACGCCGTTACAAAGAAAGCGCATACACTTTTAGTGAACTATAAAGATAGGGAAGATGACATTTTACCAAAGCGCGATGCAAGCATGGATGACCCATTGAACAACGACATAAACAGCCGTCCACACAAAAAAGTACCCAATTCGAAACCAAGGAAATCGCTGGAATAATGATAAAAACAAAATAAGAAATCATAGTAAACAGCTAAATATACGAATTATGTAGAAATTAATTGGCAATATGGACTCACCAAGCAGTTCAATGCAGCGTCACCAATCAGAAAAACGGCATTGATCGAATGCATGTTTATAATCAACTGCAAGATTATACTGTTCATATTGTTCAAGAATTCACAATTGGAAATGCGAGTTGTTAGAATTTGTAATGGATGCTTACAAAATTTAGACTGTAATCTTTAATGGCAAGAAATGGTACGATTATGAACCAAAATACTGCATCCGTCAGTATCACAGCTCCTGCATTCATCTGCCGAGAAAAAGGCGGTAAAAATGCAAAAATTCTTCCTGAATAAGGATGCAACCGTCTTTAACAGAAATTATTTACTGGGATTTACCTGAAAAATGATTTGGAAGACATAAACCCAAAAGCCAGCGATTTGGCGAACAGGATGTTCTTGATCATTGAGGTCCATGCCTTTTGTAGTACTTGATGCATTAGAATTTCGCGCACTTGCAGAGTATCTACGAGAGCCATGCTCGGCATCAAAATACTCGTTATCAAATTTATCGCCACCCATTTTATGATACCGGCAACATCCACTTATAGACAGCAAGGATCCAAGCTACAATAGATTACACTGTCATATGAAAAAGAAGACATGAAATACGCGTTTTATCCACAAATGAAATATTAAGTGATTTCTTACCCCGAAATAAATGGTAACCGATGTAAAAGTCCACCTGTTGAGCATTCAGTACGACAGATTAATCACGGAAATTACATAGAGTCATTCGATCTGAATCCTATGTGAAGAACATAAGCTAGGTACTCTCCATTGTGTGAAATTAGTTTAGAAATGGTACTACTTACTGTGTATAGTAGTAAAACACCTCTCCTCCATCAACGGCAACGTTTAGGATTAGCATTAACAGAAGCACGGTGAAAGCACAGACTCTAAAAGCAAGTAGCCAAGCGGGATGTAAACTTCGAAGACAAGGCTTCCAAACTTCGTCTTCGTACAAGACTCCAGCAGAGTCTTGTTCGTTTTCTGTTGTTCCTTCTTTCACATTGCGTGGACCTTCGAATTTGGAGATAAGAATCGATGCAAATACCATCGACATTAGAATCAAAATGGAACAGAGCAAAACCCGCCAGTTAAGCCAGTAAGATGCTGTTGTAGTGTCGACAGTCATGGCCGGTTGCCAAGAATTTGTCGTTGAACCTGTTATAAATGTAAAGAAACTCATGACATGAATTGCTACTTTCTCCAACTATTTTGTCTAATCTCAGCTGCAATAAAAGAATCCCTCAACTGTAAAATACGAGTCGAGGCCTTTTAAAATTTAGGCAAAAATTCTGGGAAGAAACAACGAATCTGAATGAAGACTCGACAAGAGATAAAAGAATTGAATAGATTTTAAGAATAAGTGAATAGAACTGTGTTCAGCAACTATTCTGTTGCTATCAATCACAAATATTCGAAATGATTTGACGAAACAAGTCTTACATGTAAAGAAAACTGCAATTTCTAACCAAGCATTTGGTTGAAAAAACTATGATTTCACAAAACTAAAGACGAAAATGATTTATTTGATATTATGCACGATGGTTATGAAGGCATCGTCTGAATTTCGTGGTCGAATATCAATTCACAAAACCAGAATCAGAGGTTTATAACAACATATAGGATAAAACTCAAAAAAAAAAAAAAAAAAAAAAAAAAAAAAAAAAAAAAAAAAA
>CAIGRB010018099.1:40752-56572 GCA_903798255.1 Fraxinus quadrangulata | reverse complement strand
AAAAAAAAAAAAAAAAACAGTTGGTTCTGAATTGTAAGCAAAGAAAAGTGGGAATACTAGCAAAGGAAAGTAACACAATGTGGTCGCCGTGTGTAAGAAGAGATTCTTTGCTTTGCAGTTAATAACTAAATCAAAAGTAGAGAGAGTGATAGAGACAGGTGGAGCCAGAATTTTCACTTAGGAGCGGTAAATGTTGAGAAAGCAAAATATACGTGTATTGTGTATATATATTTTAAAAAAATCAAAATTTCTACATAATTTTTTTCTTTTAAAAATAAAAAATAAAAATGTTGCACGGCTGTCGGCCTGTCGCCACCCTGCCCTCTAGTCCTGCCTCTAAATATAATGGCGGAGCCACGATTTTCATGTAGGCATGTAGAAAAAATCCAATTTAAATCTCAAGTTAAAGTCAATAATTAATTTTAACCACACATTACATGTTACCCACAACTTTTCAATTACACATTTTATCAATTTTTATCAAAATTTACTAAAAATCTGATTTTAATTTGTACTAAACAGAGGCTTAGAGAGATGAAAAAGGATGTTATGTTTTGAGCATTATCTATCTTAATTTTATCCCAATAAAATTAAGATCTTGTAATAGAGATTGGACTAAAAGCTAATATTCCCATTCAAAACATGAGAATTTCCAAAAACAATGCGAAAATTGTAGGATTTGTCACCTTTTCTTGTACAGAGACAGCCTTGTGCTTTGAGTCTTTTCTAGTTTATGATATTTTATAGAAAAGGGGAGTAGGGTAGGGTGGGGTGGGGGGTCCATTAGTGTTGTTCTAAATGGATTTTGTGTTGGATTGATTGAAATTTTTTTCTTTTTATCTTTTGAATAAAATAAATCAATGCATGTTGTCATCAACTCCCAATAAAGAAATAAAGATGTAAAAAGTGAATAGGATGATGAAAACTCATGCATGATTCACCATCTATTGAAATTGGAGCCATACTTACTGGTTGTTCGAGCAGTTGATTTTCACCTTTTTTATCAAATAATAATATCTCCTTTTCATGTCGTTGGTTAACTTTAAATGGTTGAATATGAGATTTGAACTAACTAAAATTTAAGCTAAAAACTTGTGACGCCACATATTGGAGTTGGAGCCTTATTTAGTGGTGGTCTGAGCCATTTCTTCTCGCCCTTTGGATGATAATGTGTCCTACTTTGCGACACAAGGATTAAAAATTGAAACCTATTTAAAATTTCTTTTGACTTGTCGACATAAGAACACGATAAGTCTAAACATGTTTAACCGATTGAACGTTGAATTTAGCATTTTAGAACACATACAGAAAATAGTGTCATATTCAATGTTATAGTTAACTTCAATTAGTCAAACACGAAATTCAAACTTATAAATTAACAAAATTTGAACTCAAAATCTCTTTTTATATTTTCGAGGAATAATTGACTTGACCTTAGCTAAAAGGAAACAAAATAAAACCAACTAGAAATGGGGATACTTTTGCATGGTTAATGCCATTCTTGCGTTGCAAGAGAAGGAGAGTGGGCCAAGTCACCCGGGTCCCACAGAAAAAATTGGACCGACATTCTGTGGAAAAATAACGTGTTATGAATTGGACAAATGTTGTAAATTCGATGATCCAATAGCAACAAATTATGAGTTTCATGACACAGACAATGTATTTCGTTATCATGACTTCAGGAAGAAGGTATTCCATTTTATTTGTATGTTGTCAATTGTGCAATGGAATTCTCACACAGTGGACCAAAGTGGAGTCCAGCATTTGTCAAGGCGTGACCCCAAAGCAACGGCTTTAGACATATACGCAACAAATCCCTCGTTCATATTAACATTTACAATTTCATGTTCATTGAATCTTCTGTAGACTTAACCTACTTAACGATCGCATTTAAAAGCTTAGACGGTAAGAGGTAAACATAAAGAAATTCATTTATTTAAATCCTGCCGGCCAAATTCGTCATTTTCTTTTATTAAAGACTACACTCCTCCACAATTTTTTGTAAATGGATGGTAGAGTTGAACTCCGTCATCTGAAAGTACAAGTTATTGCATAGTTAACAATTGTTTGATCACGGAAGCGCTCGTGCCAAAGTAATTAGAATAAAATGATGTCCTAAATCATCATTTTGGCACGAGAAGGTGATCTTATTGGTGGCTATTTTCTTAATAGGGTGATCATGTGAGTAGTTAACATTTAACAAAGGAATTACACTAAATGCCAAATATTATTCAAATAATGTCCCCACACCCCCATTGCACCACCAATGTAAATACCAGTAAAGCCTCGTGTTGTTTTTTAATAAAAATTTAGCGACGACCATCTGAATCCTT
Source organism: Fraxinus quadrangulata (assembly GCA_903798255.1). Taxonomy (NCBI): domain Eukaryota; kingdom Viridiplantae; phylum Streptophyta; class Magnoliopsida; order Lamiales; family Oleaceae; genus Fraxinus; species Fraxinus quadrangulata. The sequence goes on along the minus strand of CAIGRB010018099.1, from coordinate 54,239 downwards.
CATGTCCACTTAATAATGTTTATGGCTAGATCGACCTAAAGCAATTTACATGTTCGTAAATACGAGTCATAAAACTTGTAGAATATGTAATATGATGCCTTCAATCTTGGCATAGAATAAGGTTGATGTAGACGACAACCCCCTAATTAAAGGAAAATAAAAAATTCTAAATCACAGAACAAAGAAGGCGTAAACATGCTACCATACTATAAGGTCATGTTTGATACCATGGATTTTCCAAGAAAAATATTTCATTTTCCATCTTTTGTAGTATTTGATGGCACAAAATTTCCATGAAAATGATTTTCCACAAACACCTCAAACGTGCACATTTTTGCTTGAATTGGTTTCCCACCTTTTTGGTGGGAAAAATGGAATTCCACATTTTTTTAGGCAATTGGAACAAATTTTATAACTAATTGTAAAAAAAAATAAAATTATTTTAATGGACAATTTTCATGTAAAACAAAGCCAAACGAACACTAAACTTTGATGAAAAAATGATTTTCTTGGAGAATTTTTATTTTATTTTTACCTTTTGGTAATGAAAACAAATTTTATAACAAATTATGGAAAAAATTTATCACTTTAATGGACAATTTCCATGTAAAACAAAGCTAAACGAGAACAAAAATATCCAAAATTTTCTGGGTGGAAAATTATACCAATCAAACATACTTAATTGACAATTCACTGGAAAACAAGTTCTAGACAATTATTTTTTCTGGAATTTATTTTCTTTCCACCCATTTTCCATTTGATTGCAAGGGTGGAAAATGAGTTGAAAGAAAACGAATTTTAGGGAAAATAATTGTCTAAAACTTGTTTTCCAGAGAATTGTCAATTAAGTGTGTTTGATTGAAATAATTTTCCACCTGAAAAATATTANTAAAATTATTCATTAATTTTATTTTTTTTTTTTTATAATTATTTTTTTTATTTTACAATTGGGTTTAAAATTTATTTCATATGCCTCTAAAAAAAAAAAAAAAGAGGTCGGAAAACCATTTTCCCACCAAAGTGGTGGAAAAACCAAATCAATGAAAACTTGGAAATAGGGGTCATGTGGGGGTTGGGAGAAAGATGTTTTGCCAAGAAAAATTTGGCTATCAAACAAGAAAAAAGTTAGAACTCCATGAAAAATAGTAAAGATCAAATAGGGCCTAATATTTCTAACGAAGTTTAGTCCTTGAGAAATTATATCACAGGCAAATGCACATGTTCTTGTCGTAATGAATTCAGAACAAGGGATTCGCCATAAACAAACAATGCGTATTCAATCAATATCCAAAGATTCAACCAAAACCTTCGACCAACTTCGTATTAAGATAGCAGTTAATTGTGGATAAAGACATGCTAAGAATACTATATACAGTGAGAAAGAAGAATAATCAAACACCGAAATGCAGATAGAGATATACACATAAACAAGAGAACGAACATATAAACATAGAAAGGCCAGGCCAGAGGGCATACCAATTTCCGACAGAAATGACTTCATAACTCGGCCAGAATCCAACTTCACTTCTGAAAATTTAAGACGGAGAGAAACAAGCAAGGAGCTCTGTATGTTAATGCCACAAGCAAAAAGACACTTATAAGCATAACTAATTTCATTATGAAAGGTACCTTAAGAATGGCAGAATTTATGGGGCATGCACTTTTTCATATCAAACGGTTAGGCTAAATTAGAGAGATTTAAAAGAAATGCTAACATGTATCTCTAATCTAAAAACCATTTGCGAGAACAAAAGGCACTTTCACGTGCTCCCCTCCTTCCTTTATTTAAAAGAAATGCTAAAATGTCTGGGGGAGGTTAATAATCGTGAACCTTACCAGATAAGAGAGAATGCAGGTATCCATAATACATTACATTTATAACTTCATAATACAAACAGGCAAAATTCTGTTTTGACATGTATTTATCAGTCTCTAGCATACATCCTCTAACGGGGATGATTAAATATTTTACACTTGCAAAGGCAAAATATACAGATTTTGATGTCACAAGAACTACACTATTGCTATGATGTAACACCTGATACCAAACAGTACATGAAAGGTAATCCATCTCCATTTGGCATATCCACAGTACTCCTCAAAAAGCACCAGTTCCATCTCCGAACATAGAGAGAGAAAAGGGGGCAATAGCCACATTGAAGGTCCGAGCGCCTACTTTATCAATATGCTTCATCTCAAACTCACCCTCCTATAAGACAATGAAAACAACGAAAAATGAAATCTATCTAAAAAATATGTTTCTATTATTATATACAGTAAAAGAAGGTTTCTCTCCGTAAATGAGATATAAGAAAGCGCAAATGGGCAAGTCCACGATGAATTTTGTTTATGTCCAGCAAATTTTATTTTGTCCATCTATCTTCATATGTGATGACTGCTTGAGTGCTTGTAGGGCTCAATGTTAGGAGGATTCATAGATCCCAGGGGGCAGAAGTGTTAAAAATTGAATGTTTATTCCATACATAACTGGAGCAACTACAAAAATTCAATGACAATGTCATTAAGGTACTAGATGATTAAATTATGCTTAAGCACGCTAGCTTCATGCAGTCGGGTTTTCATGGTGGGGAGGATGTCAAATGACAAAAAATTATTCACCCTTCTCACCATTCTGCCACTAGGTGTGATCAACGGGCAGGCTGATGAATATTCAAACCCCGTATTGGGAAGTAGAACTGGTTGTTCACCTATAACTCCAATTCCCCTGCTTACAAAGTAGGCAGATACGTTACCAGCAAAAATGATTAGTAAGCCCCTAAATGATTGCAACATTGGTGATATTGATTATATGAAAGTCCAGAAGGGTATAAAAGATCAAGACACTATTGCTCCTCTTCCTCTTTGCATGAGAATGGCAGAACTAACAACTTACCAGACATGCTCAGTTTTCTCATTGGCATCAGTGATGATCCAGTGCCTTCCCAAAAGTTGTACTGGTCGATCTGAGTTGTTGGTGATTCTGATTCTATATGCAAAAAAATAATGACCTTTCAAAGGCTGACTTCGGCTTTCTATATAAACACTCCTTACTTGAACCCTAACATCCTGAAGAAGAAGGAAGAGTTAAAAACTGATACAGATATACAAGGAGTCATACATGCTTTAACTACTTGTTGACTCCCCACCCCCCTAAAGGGCTCTTGTTTAAGTGTTAAATAAGAGAAGGCCTATCTTTACTTAATGAAGCACAAGACGTCAAGTATAGACGTATTAGAAAGGGCCTAAACCAACTCAACTCTATCAGGTTGATTCAATTTTCCAGAATTTGGAGGAGCTTAAGCTTACTGGTAGAATCCTAGTCCAAAATGAAACTGAAACAGGATCAACTAGAAGGTTACTATCGAGATTAGGATGTGCCAATTTCTTTCACAATGAGAGCTGGGATCATCTTTGTTCAGCAAGTGAATCACTCAGGCGATATAATAGAGACACTTCTAGGATTAAACCCTGTTTCCAAGAGATTTTACCCATAAATTGGCCATTTCCAGTCTTAATTTTTCAAATGAAGATGAATTTCTTATTTGCACCATGACTAGTGGAGCTGGTAGATGTAAAGGTGGATTCTGCCAATCCCCAGTTTGTTTATGGGGACTGCTTTTCTGTTTCTGCTGAACAGAAGTTCCCTATTAAGAAACCAAGGTTCCAATCTGTGAAAGATAAGAAAAATGAATATATGAAGCTTAAAACTGACAGGAGTAGAAAGGAGATTCCAACATGAATAATAGTGACTCCGCCCGATAAAATAAGCTCCTAATATGAAGCCTTGTGATCCAGCATCAACAATCGGACAAATTTGTTATGTGACGACTGTTGGGGATGATTGCCCAGGATAATGAAAAATAACAAAACTTGGACAAAGATTTTACTCAAGAAATAATGCGGCTTTACTATAAACTAGGAATAGAGGATTATAAGATGAGTTTCAAATAGGAGTAACAAAGTATCTCAAACTCTATTTCTCTTAATAACAAATTCTATTTCTCAAATCCTTCACGGTGACGTGTGTTCAATGAGTGAGTACCAAAAACAATTGAGCACTAGATTTGAGAAAGGTAGAGTTTGTTATTAAGAGAAATAGAGAGTTTGAGATACTTTATAACTCATATTTGAAACTCATCTTGTAATCCTCTATTCATATTTTTTATTAAAGCTGTATCATTTCTTGAGTAAAATCTTTGTCCGAGTTTTGCTATTTTTCATTATCCTGGGCAATCATTCCCAAAAACAACAACCAGAATTATCTAAGACTCTTTCCATGTATTAGATACATTTTAAACACCTAGAATCTTGGGAGTTACATGCAAGTTGCCATGAAGCTATGCAAGTGATTATAATCAAATCTCATAACATCAAGCTGTAATTTATCCTATCAACTCAGCTAGTTAATCTAAAAGTCCACCTAGCCCAAGAATAAAATACAAATAATAGATGCAGCGCTACGGAATAAATGAACATATCACGCACGGTTAGAAAGAAAGACGGATTTGGTTCAAGGAACCATCTAAAAGTTGAATTTTCTAAAGGCCAGCCAACAAGAAGCACCAGTCTATGGTTAAAAAGGAGGGGAAGTAAAATGGATTTTGCGAATCTCAAGCTCCACAAGTGTACATTGCAGTGTATATCTTTCATATATTTGATTTTTTCCAAAAAAAAGTTTACATTAGCTTGAGAAAAACTCCAACATAAGTGAAAGTTCCAGCTGAATGAGTTGTTGGACCGTTAAAAATGACATGATAGCATCAAGCCATAGGGATGCGTCAAGAGAACCGTATTTAAGCTACAAAAAGCTCAATCAATTCGATATCTGATGTGTATCTTACCAAAGTTCTTGCATCACTAGAGCACTTCAAGAGAGAGTGTGGAGCAATTTCCTTCAGCTCATCAAGGTACCTAGCTGCATCCTGGGGGTACAGACATAGAGAAGAAAAGACACCAATAAATAGAGGGTTCGATGATGGAAAGCAACCCATTTGAAAAATTGCTATCATAAATTGGCTGATCCATATAAAGCCAAAAATTCAAATTTCATGTTTACCAACCAAACCTTATTCCAAGTAAATTTGAGTTTGGCCCTATTTCACGTATAAAGCAAGCAAAAATCTCTATGCTATCAAGACATTTTGCACTACCATCATATGCTTCATTTAGAATCTAGCTGCAATTTCAATATTTTATGAGTTGGAAATCGTTAATACTACAGCTTCCACAAGATTTCAAGCCGAGTCAACAGTTGAATCAAGATTTGAGACACTTCAAAAATTAATAGACAAATTGTATATAGGGACAAGGATACTTAATTACACATGCTTACATCGAATTAAGAAAATCCTTTGTCAACTTAAAGGAAAGAGAAGCAGTAACATTTTTACAGCCTATAGTAAAAGGAAAATGAAAAGCGAGAATTAAGTAGCACTTGACCATGATCCAAAACATTTTTTCTTCCCACTCAAATTGAAATCTAAATGATATGATGTAGATTAGACTTGTCTGTCACTTCATATATATTAAATTTTTATCCTCCAGTATAAGCAAGCGTGAGTACGGATGACTAAACTCAAAATCACTCAATTTCTTAATGAAGCATTCTCTTCTATTTGATTGAGTAGGTTTGCACATAAAGAAGCATATGCAAATGGTTTAATTTCTCATAACTTTCAAATGAAATATGCCGGAAAAGCAGTAATTATATAATGGGAAAGGCCTACCTCAAACTTCTCCTCTGCAACGGCCTCTTTCAACAACCTCTTAAGACGCAATACTGGCTCCTCTTGCTCGAACATTTTCAAAGAATCACGAAGTCTAGCAGCTTCTTTATAGTCCTAATGTAGTTTATCAAAGGAAAGAAGTCAAATCACAGCATAAAACTATCAAAGTCCAAACGATATTTATCGTTGAAATCACCCCACATATCTTAAAATTGTAGTAAATTACAATCTAATTATACAACTTTTACTAAACAATAACTAAAATTTGAATTGAAAGCTAATATAAATACAGAAACTAAATAATGTATTGAATACTTCGACAGCATCTTCATTAGTAACTGAGAATACGGGTGAAAAAAATAATAATAGTAATAATAAGAAGAAGAAGAAGAAATAACTGTATTGTGATGAAGCATATTATTTTGCATCCAAATGTTCAAATACCGGAGTTTAATAGAAAAATCAATAGTTCGTAAAAAAATCTAATATTTTCACCCACAATCAGCAAAAAATAACTAAAATTAAATACAAAACGGTAAAATATGCTGTAGTATGTGAAACTGAATCTTTTAAAAATTGTACATTGCTTCATGTTGAGCTAATTCCGCATGATTATTACGATTAATTAGCTCATAAACACAAATTACAAAGAAGATAATTCTGTACCTACCTCGGATTTTGCAGCGACTTCCAATTGTTGCTTCAACAAAGCATAGGTTTGGGTCCGAGAAAGAACCGAATTCTGATCCCGACCGGAACCCGAATCCGAAACCGGAGTCGGATTCTCCGATTTACTACAAGCAACAATCTTGACTAACCTTACATTCTGATACTTACAATTCAACCATTGCCTTCTGGTACGTGCAGCATCCGAGTCAACGCCGAGTCGACTCTGCCATGACCGCGCGTTGAAATCAGTAACTACCTTCAGATTCAAAGAGTGCATTTTATTTTTTTTGGAATAAAAATCTTAATTCTTACAATAGTTTATGCAATTATCCGAATTCTAAAGAGGGTGAGGACGAGAATTACACTTTTATTCCTGAGGAACGGGTGAAGGAAGAGTGAGGGTAATATTGGGAATTCAGGGAGACTCGACATTTTATGATTTTTGTGAACGCTCAGGACTCCGCTTCGTAAATTTATGCCAAAAAAAAAAATGGTTTACAAAAACGAGCATTTAAGATAATAGTATTGAGATTCATGAAATGCGTCGATGATAATAAAGATTAGTAGTTGTGAATGTATATTTACTATTAATATTTAACTTAATAAGGAGACGAAATTTTTTTTAGCGAATAAGATAAAGATTATTTAATTCTTATATTTCATTTTAAATAATGATATTTATCACTACTGAAGATGTATTACTAATTAGGTGATAGAGAGTTTTCAATTAATTATCCAGCCAAAAATGGATGGCATTGAGCGCTCGACCTATACGAGGCTGCTGAGGCAAGCACCATGCCTTGATGAGTAGGAAGGTGCGATGGTTGTTGCAAAACCTTAGATATAAGTTTGGGTGGAGCAACCGTTAGTGCATATTTGGTGATAGTAACAACTACTCAAAGGAAACTTCAATGATCGAAGAACATACAACGTTACTATGTGTATATAGGGTTAATGTCACTAGCAGTCACCGAAATTTGTTAAAAATTTTCAAAATGGTAATTGAAATAAGTTTCATATAGTAAGACACTCAATTTTCTAATAGTTATATTACGGTCACTCAATTCAAAATGTTAACATGAAAGATGAAACCCAATATTTACTACTTGTTTGAGCCTCATTTTAACAAAAAAAAAAAAAGGAGTTTTGTAATAGTGATTTTTTGGGGAATGTGTGTTTAAAGAGTAAAGAAAAGATTTAAGTTTACGTGTAAAATTATTATATTGAAAAAATGTGTCAATGTAAATAAATTTGAAAAAAAAAATTATATACTCGGACTCAAACATAAACTTAGCCATGTTTGACAACTATTATTTAAAAAAAATCTACATAATCATTTTCAACTATACATTTAAACCATAAAATATTCTATACTTATATTCAAAAAAATTCTCTACTTTCTAACTGCACATTTTTTTAAAAATCAGTATTCAAAACATTTTTTTAGTCAAATAATGGCCATCAAACAAGAGCTTAATTTTAAACTCCAATATAAAAAGAAACAACGGAAAATTCCAACATAAAGTGTCTAAATTTTAATTTTCATAGAAAAGAAGACTTCATTTCAAATAGCATAAAATTCGATGAAAAGATTTTAAATTTCGAGTTGTGCTGTATGTATAAAGGAATTTGTGCATACCACTTGATAGGATGCCATTATGTCATTGGACACTATCCAAAAAAATGCAGTACAGTGTTGCCGACACTGCATCTGGCAAGTAGCAAAATCCTTAAATTTTTGTGTAAAAATAGTTTATGTCACGAGTTTGATAGTCACATAATTCAACATTATATTCATTTGGGTCCCAAAAATATCATGGCCCAGCACATCATTGTGAGCAAATGAAAAAAACAATGTTAAAATAGGAGAATATTATTCACCTCAACGACGAATAGAATTGTAGGTTAACATAGTTGGAATACCAAAACAATTTTTGTGTTCTATAGATGAATGTTGTAGAGAAAATCTAGAAGTCATTCTATTATAATTATGTATAATAATTTTAATGGTGATTAGAAAGTCTCTCTTTGCCATAAGATTGAATAAATCTCTTGTAGATGTTATAAGAAAGTGAACCATAAATACACACTAAATGGTAACATTTGTCATCTACTAAGTTAGTACAAGTCAAGTGATAAATTGGCATAAAAATTATATAAAATTTAGAGAGCGATGCTCTAATTTATTTAAGTCTCTTCTAGAATTTATGAGCGCACAAATACATGCATATAAAACCCATATAAGAAAAGTAAACAAATTTTTGCTTCTTCTGCGGTTGATACTGGAGGCATTTGAAATGCATTATCATCCACGATGAAATCTGGAATATCATTAGAATCAGACAGCACAGAGATGAAAACAGAAAAAACAAAACACAAAACCTTGCTCCATCTGCACTTGACACTACATCAATGGAGGCATATGAAATGTTTCATCATCCATGTTGATTTCATCATCCAGGACGAATTCCAGGTCCTGATCAAAGTTATAACATGGCACCAAATGGTCTCCAGGGGAAAACTCAATCAACTCAAGACTTTTTCCAGCATCCTGAAATGAATTATTGATAAGAATTCCACGATGAGCACTTGGAGGAGACTGTGCATTTCTTCTGTTGTCTGTTTTTTCCAGGTTTAGGCTCTGAATATAATCCTGCAGGAGAGTACTTGACCTTGGCCATTTGGTTCGGGACTTTCGTCTTGAAAATTGCCTTCTTTTGGTAGCATTCCAGTGATTCTTGATGGAATTTTCCGTTCTTCTAGGGAGTTTTTTCGCGATTTCTGACCATCTATTTCCCACTTCTGCATGAGCCTCAATGATAATTTTATCTTCTTCCTCACTCCATACGTCCTTCTGTGCAAGAAAAATGATGAAATAGTTTATAATTTCGCCAGTATCCCCGTTTTAATATATCAAAAATGAACTAAATGAGGTACTATATAAGAAGAAAAGGACAATTAATTACATTTTTCAATTGGATTTTGCATATCAAAAGCTGCATTAATTTAATATGTAGTCAAACAAATTTATCGGTTGCCTAGATACTCTCTTCTTTTAACTTTAAAAAAAAAAAAAAAAGTCAGAATGAAAATTAGAATTAAAAATGGTAAATATAATTAAGAGATAAAAGAACATGATTTTGTGTATAGGGAGGAGAATTGAGCTGCACTTTAATGTCTGGCCTGAGATGGTTGTGCCATCTTTCTCTGCACTGCTTCCCAATTCTTCCCTTCAGCGTTTGCGCGATATGCGACCATTTTCGCTGCCCGAATTTCTCCACCAGATGAATCAAAACTCTGAAAATCATCCAAAGATTTGAACAAAACTCAATGCAAAAGATATGCCGACAAAATTAATCAAATAATTTTTTTACCTATCTTCTTCGACTGTCCATTGTGATTTGGCCGATTTAGACTTGTTATTGCTTCTCCCAGCAAATGCAAATTGACTCTCATCTATGTTACTATTACATTTTTCCTTCTTTTCTGTGTCACTTTTTTTGTCGTGGCCATTTTCAACTGTCACACTTGAAGACCTATTAGTTACAGAAAAGTTCACGGGCTTTGGAATTTTCAGGTCAATATTTTCAGAAGCTAATTCCATTTCCGATAATGAATTTTTTGTATTCGTAAAATTTAAGAATCCAGTTGCACCCTGGAAATTCTGCATGATAGCACCATCATCATCAGTTCCCTCGAATACCTTGAACTTATCAAAGTCGAAATCTTTTGACCAAGAGGCATGGAGAAAAGGGTCAAAAGGATCGTAGCCATCAAGATCAAACGATGAGAAGTTGCGATCAAGGTGATGGAAATCTTGAAGGTACCCTCTTAATGAAAAGCTTTCCATGCAAAATTCATCACCTCCTGATCTATTTTCATGTTCAATCGAGTTGTTGTACGACAAACCAATGGGCGTAGGAGGGGCATTCTGGTAATTTTCACACCTTGTCTGAGACTCCATGGATGGAGAAGGAACTTGGGGGTTAAGGAATTAAGGAAGAAAATGTAAATCTTTGTCTGAGTTAATGGCAATGCAATTAAGTTCATATTTATGAAGGAAGTAAAGGGCATTCAATGGGGGTGAAAAGTCATCTGGACCGTCGATTTGTTCGTCAGTCGAACGATTAAGATTGCAGTCAAATTTAATCAAGAAATTGTATAAATTACTTACCATAGTTATGCAGTTTATGATAGCACTTACCATGCCAATCTCATTTTCTTGGAATTATGCAATCAAACTGCAGATAGTAGTGAATCTTATGCAATTGTCATATGTTCACTAATGGTTTATATTTTAAATTTTTACTAGTGCATTAAAAAATATTTACTTTTACCTCCCGATAATTTCTCGGAAAATTATACCTGCAATATGCATTATACACTTAAACGAGCACATGAACTTGTGTTCAACTATTTTTGACATTTGAGTTTCCAATATTTTTTTTTTTTTTTTTTTTGGCATTTGAGTCGTGGTAATTGATATCATCAAGTTTACACGTTAATTGCACGCGTCTCGCTTGTGACACATTTTTCGTTGAGTTAGGAGTCAAATGTTATGAATATTGCAAGGGGATTAAAATGTTTAAAAGGATTAAATAAGAACTTGAGCTCTTATTCACATAAATAAAATGAAGAGCTTAAATTTAAAACGAGTAATGTGAGAACCCTTGCATATTTCACTTACCATATTTGATTAAAATAACAATTGCAGATTAGATTTTCAAATTATTCTAATATTTCAAAAATCGCATTTTGATGCTAACTTGTATTCTTCTAATCTCTAATATTACTCGTTAATTGCACATGACTTTTACGTGACAAACGATTGATGTAGTAAATCTTATACAATTGTAACATGTTAGCAAATGGTGCATTAAGTTTTTTTTATTTTTTATTTTTATTAGTACATTAACAATTCTCTGATTTTTACTAATTATACCTGCCACACTCATTCTTTACTTAAACGAACACGTATACTTCTATTCAACTTTTCTTGACATTCGAATTCCCAATTTTCAATTTTATTTATTTTTTTTTTTTTTGGAAATTGAGTCATGTTACCGAATTCCATACATGTTAACTACACGTGTCTCATACGAGTCACATTTTCGTTGAATCACGAGTTAAATTTACTAATATTAAAAGAAATGGATTATAATGTTTAAAAAGTTTTAGTAAGACATTTACATATATAAAACGAAGATATTAATTTTAAAATGAGGGGAGGTAGTCGTATATTTTCACTTACCATATTCGATTATGAATACATTTGATTTTAAAAAAAAATTCAAATTTTGATACTTGATGCATTTTCTCATAATCTCGAAATTTATTCTAAAATTGCACACTTGCATGTCCCAAAGTGCTAATATAGTGAAATTTATACAATTGTCATATGCTAGATAATGGAGCATTGAATTTTTATTTCTTTATTTATTATTATTATTATTTTGGTTCACTAGTACCTAATTTTTTTTTTATTTTTTTTTTAACAATTTTTCTAATATTACAAAACTCATATTTTGATACTAGCAAGAATGGAACGGTTTTTGCACGGTTCTCGATTCTCTGGCGCACTCGTACATTTTCACTTACCATATTGAAAATATTAACTAAATAATTGGATTTTTTAGCTGTAATACAAAACATCTTTTTTATCTATCTTTATTAATTAAAAATTTACAAAGTATTATTTAAAGTGAATATTAATGCCAAAATTGGGTTAATTGCACTAATGGTGACTGAAGTTTTGAGCATTTACACCAATTATCACCGAAGCTATTTTCTTATAATATAGTGACTCAAGTTCCTAATAATTACATCTCTCATAAAAAATCTTAACCTTTTATTTTTTTATTTATTTTTTTTTATACCCAGGTATCCCAACTTACGCCGAACTATGTCCTGAACCACCCATCACCGGCCCCTCAGCAATGAGCGGAGGTAAATCGCGGTATATGCCCAAATCGACCAGAGTCCGCGCACTCTTTATACTCTTGACCCCAAGGGAGCCTTCCTCCATGAATATTACATCACCAAGCTGCTCCACTCACAAATGAGTATTACATCACTCAACTGCTCCATCCAGGATTCGAACTCCCCACCCTGAGGTTGTAAACCCAGCAATATCCATCATTTGCCAACTTGTATGTGCCCCGGGGGGCAAAAATCTTAACCTTTAATCCTACATGACATCAATATAAGTTAACGTATCATCAAACAACATTATTTATTATGTCAAGCAGTGACGGACCCCGCATTAAAATTCAGTCTGGGCGGAAGTTGACTGGTCAACGTCAACAATCAACGATCGTAAAAGTAAAGTCATTTATTAATATTTAATTAAATAATATTAAAAATTATTCAATATATATGTAAACGCATTAAAACGTAAAAATTATATATATATATGAAAACGTAGTTCAATACAACCAAAAGTACTACAGGAATACGCAATACAATCTACTCTGTAACTGTGATCTTAGACAACTGCATTCTACGGGATCTCATGCTTTGAAAACGTTGCAATATTGCTTCATTTTCAATTTTTTCAAAAATCTCTTTCTCCATGTACACCACCAAATTGTCATTCAACCAGTCGTCTCCCATTTTGTTGCGCAAATCACTCTTGATTAGATTCATAGCAGAGAATACTCTTTCAACACTTGCAGTTGCCACAGGTAATATCAAAATCAATGTGATCAGCCTATAAACCAATGGAAAATAACAAGAACTTCTTGTTTCAACCAACTTCTGAGCCACGTGAGAAATGCTATTGAGATTAAAGAATGCTTCATTCATTCTCATAAACATAAGGAACTTGTCAAGTTCAGGTCGAAGCAATAAAAGCTCTTCATTATTGAAGTCCAAAGGATACAACTGAGCAAGACGTAGCAATTTATCCCTATCAAAAGCTGCAAAGGAATCTCTTGGATTTAAACACGAAATGCAAGTTAGGAGCTCAGTAGTTGTCTCGGAAAAACGATCATTCAACTCTTGCAAGATTGAGTCTATCACGTGACAGAACAAATCAACATAAAAGCGATGATAATAAGTCACCTGCTGAGTTCCACGCCTAGGTCGACCTCT
>CAIGRB010018099.1:14739-40460 GCA_903798255.1 Fraxinus quadrangulata | reverse complement strand
ACGTAATTTAATACAACTTAAAATACTAAAGAAATACGCAATACAACATACTTTTTAGCTATGATCTTAGACAACTGTATTTTACGGGATCTCAAATTTTGAAAATGTTGCAATATTGCTTCATTATCAAATTTTCCAAAAATCTCTTTCTCCATGTACCCTAAACTAGCCAGTGTCCAAGAACGTTGCGCAACTCTTGATTAGATTCATAGCAGATAATACTCTTTCAACACTTGCTGTTGTCACATGTAATATCAAAACCAAAGTGATCAGCCTATAAATCAATGAAATATAACAAGAGTTTCTTGTTTCAGCCAACTTCTAAGCCACACAAAAAATGCTATTAAGATTAAAGAAATCCTCATTCATTCTCACAAAGATATGGAATTTGTCCATTGGTTGGATGACTCGAAACATTATGACACCTCCAATCAACTCCATAAATTATTTATATGACTTAAATTTTTATTTGTGAAATGAATTGGAGTTAATTTTTTCCTATTATTTCTCTTCTGAAACGAGACTCTTTGAGTCTATGAAAAATTAATGTTTAAATTGCCAAATTGGAGTATACCAAAAACAAGAAGAATGAGAAATAATTTGTTTCATATTGTGAAACATGACAAAGTTAATAAAATACATAAATAAAGTTTGTGTAAGTCCCCATGCGACACAAAGAAGGGGACTATGATTCATTTAGATTTGTGTGAGTCGTTGAATGTAGTGTGTAAACCACTCTGAATTCGATAAGTTAATAGAAAAGATGTACAAAAATTAATGAAATTACTTGGACTTGAGTTGGATTTGACTAACAAAAAACTAATTTCTTTTAACAGTACAATTTGTTTTAGCAAATGGAAAGTTTGCTGATCATAAAATTATGATGGCTGAAATTAAAATCTTTAATTTTGGTATTTTGAAAATTGAATTATATGTCTAAAGAAAAGACTATGGTATTTGTTCTTAATAGTGTTTGAAAATAAAATAATATGGTAGAACATAATATTCTACTTCTACATTATTAATTAAAAATTCAAATCTTGCCCAATTGATTAATTCAATTACAATAAATTTTCTATCATGCACAATATAATTTCAATTTTTTTTTTNATAATTTCAATTGTTTGTATAATTTTATATAAAAAATGTATTTTAATTTTTATTATATCTCTTTCAAATTCGTCTCAATACTAGTCCAAAACATCTATGGAACAAAAAGTTATAATAGCATTAGTATTGGGCCGAAAAACAAATGGCCCAATCCAATTACAAAAAAAAACAGGAAAGGAAAGGGCCGGGCTGGGCCGGGCCGCAACAGCCCAATTTCATAAAAAAAAAATGAGGAAGAAGATGAATAGAAGAGAAGAACAGCAGAACCAAATCAGACGTCGAGCCGGTGGCCATCTTCTTCCCAAAGATCTTCCAGCGAAGCCTAGCACATGCGGCTGCCCCCCTGGCCAGGTGCTGGGTCCGGCGCTGATGTCAAGTCAGTTAAAATTATTGTTAAAAAATGTGCTTACCATACCCTTTAATTCCAAAACTCCGATCAAATCTAAAGTTGCATTACATTTTCTTAACATGTTTAATTACCCATTAACTCTCAATTTTACTGACTTGACGTACTAAACAACAATATTTGGTAACAGTTGACACTTAAGGACACCATGTAGCATTTCACGTTAACATTTTAACTAAATAAATATTAATGTAATAATTAAAAAGTTGAGTAATATTACCCCAATAAAATAACTTTAGTGACCTTGACATAATTAGTCTAAACTTTGCAACCATTGACATTGTCAAAATTTAAGGAAAATAGAACATCATAAAGATTTGTTAGTCTTTCCTCTTATTAGCTATACTAATTAGTATTTAGAGTACGTAATTATATTAAGCCCTTGTTTAATCTCATTATTTTCAATATATATTTTTCTACTTTTTTCTTTCAACAACACATACTCCAATAAAATAATATTATATACAAACTCAAAACTGTTCATTATTTTTCAACTACATATTCTCCATCAATTTACTATTTCAAAATGCATTCTTAAAGAAAATTGAGGCTCAAACGGGCTCTAAAGTATGCTTTCTTTTCTTAATTGTGCTCACATGTACAGATTAATGATGTAACAAGCTACAAATATGTGGCATTCGTCTATGCACATCTAGGCCCGTACATATAAATAAACAGCATAAGCTAATGCCAAAAAACAACGCAATCTAACACGGTGTTGAACATCAATTTAGGTATCACAGCATATCATAAGTCCTATTCAATAAGTCATAATCTCTTGTATTTAATTGAATCTGTAATTTAATGTCATTAATGCTGCCGCCATGTAGACTGGTGTTAAACACCAATAGTGCTAAATAATATTACTCAATGTCAAAAGGCTCCTAGCATACGTCTAAGCCTTACCCCGTACATGTAAATATAGAGCATAAGATAATGCCAAACAACCCCTTATGGAACTATCCGATGCCTCTCTTGCTTCAAGTAGATGTTGGCAATAACGCTGAGCCAATACTTCAACTTGTTCAGCAAATGACTTGGTCCCACGTTTACCTATGTGAAGAACCATTTGATTCCAACGCTCTCGACACACGTCTCCAGATCTGTCATCGAGCAATTGTTCCAATGGACGTCTTCTATGCAAGATGAATACAAGTTATAACGCTTGCTAAGTAGGTGATAGTCATCAACATCTGCCCATATACCTCCAGCTACCATATGTGATGTTAATTGATAGTACCATTTACTACAGCAACTTGCTTGATTTCGAGTGGATAGCTTATCACTAATTACCGTCCAACAAATATTATCCCTCAGCATGCCATGCTTTGATCTACTCTTCGAAAACTCTCTCTTGTAGATCAGCATTTACTAGATCAAATAAACCTTGATATTCCTTTTGAGACCAGTGTCCTTTTTTGATATTGGGTAATTTTATTCTACGCCAAGTATCCTTATCGTGCCATTCATGCTTTCCAATTTCGTCCGCCAATGCCCTCCACTGCTTCCCGCACTCCTCCTGTTATTCTCGTACCATTTCATAATCCTCTTTAATCCATTTACGAGTGTTAGACCAACGAACAAAATTTGAGCACGGTAAAGACAGCTTTGTAGGGTCTATATGGACTAGCAGCCCCTATCTCCTTCCAACAGTTTTTTGCTTCGGGATACTTTTTACTATTCAAAACCTTCTTCGCATAAGTCATGTTCTTCTATTTACTTATATACAGCTGTTTCCACAATCTCATTTTCTTCCGTGAGAACCACTTACCTTTTACCTGGTCATATCTCTTGTTGTCACCATAATAGCATTTGAATCATCTGATGTGAAAGCCCAAGAGTGACTAACTAAGAGGGGGGTGAATTGGTTATTAAAACTTTTTCGCTAAAAATACAAGTTTTACTATAATAGGTGAGCAACTAAACAAACACAACCAAACGAAAATATGTAACTAAGCGAGATAATGAAAATAGCACAAAGTGAAAGCGTTTAAGTAAAAGGGATAGAGAGTGCAAACGATATAATTATGGAGGTTCGATCCAATGCAATGATCTACGTCCCCCGTTACCAAGCTCTTCGACATGAGCAAGACCTTTATCACTATGTTGATTGATTTATGTTGTAATCCAACCCTTTATAACGCTTCCGGTGACTTACAACCAAGGAGTATCGATCATTTTACAAATGTTGAGCTTTCTGGGATCTCAACACGACCTACAATTATTGAGCTTTACGGGACTTCAATATGACCCTTGATTCAAAAATTTTTTACAAGTGAAGTCTTCTCTTCTTAATAAATGATGAATACACGGTTAAATATAGGAAGAGAAGTAAGTAAACACTTTAATAAATAGCAATGAATGGAGCTCAAATGTTTTGTATGGAAATTTTTGACGTATATAATGATCTTCAAGAATTGATTTTGATTAAAGACTTTTCAAGAGCAAAAGTAATTTGATAATAAATGATATAATGGATCAATATAGGCTCAAGGAGTATCAAATTAAATGCTCAAAAGTTGTTTTTCAAATGGTTATGAGTTGGTATTTGTAGCAGTTGAAAATTATCAAAATCTCTGTCCAACCGGACGATCAACCGGATGTCTGGTTTAGAACGGGATGATCCAACTTACCATTAAAACAACATTATCAGAACGGTTAAAAAAATGACCGTTGCTGGTTAACCGGACGTACGGTTCGCCCTGTTTGGTTCGGATGGTTTGTTTGCAATCAATAATTATTTTCTGTGATGTTTTTACTAGATTTTTCAAAGTAAGTAAGATTTGATAGTTTTTCAAAAAATAGGTTAAAAAAAACTTCCCTTTAAAAATTTTTTTTGTGCAAACGTTTTCATAACATAAATTTTGTCGTGCATTAGAAAATCGTAACTTGAGCTCTCAAAGTATCATTACTAAAAATTAAAATACTTTACCTTAACAATCAAGCCAAGAAAAGTCTAGTTACAACGTCTTCAATAATTTTGGTGTGAGTGCTCGATTTGTTGCTTGATTCAAATTGACGTAAAACTAGTCTCAACTAGTGCTTGATCGATCTTCTTTATTTGAGCTTCCTTGTCTTATCAATTTCTCGTTCAATGGTTTTGCCTCAATTCTTGCCAATCATGTAATCAATTTAAAGAGTGAATTAGAGATAAACATAAATTGTTTGTTATAATCAAAACATATTATTTGACCATAAGTCAACAATTTTCCCCTTTTTGATTATGACAAACACTAGATGATTTTGTATATAAAGGAGTATCTCCTATAATTTAAGTAATTCAACCATTTACAATTTTATTCTCCCTATGTTTTATAGATCGAGAATTTCCCTTTTTGTTAAGTATGCAAATCATATAGTGGCAAGAATTCCCCTTTAAAACATGCTTCAAATCATCTTATATATGTTTTTCCCCTTTTGTCATAAACAAAAAGGAAATAGCATAGATAGGGCAAAAGCAAAACATAACAAACAGGAGAGTTAAAAACATAATTCGAACATTTGAAATATTCAAAGTAACAACACAAGGAAAAGATAAAAGCATGATAAACCTAAAAAAATCAAGAGCTAGAATTCCGGAGGAGGAAGAGGAGGAGGAGGAAACTGGGCATAATAATGAGTGTAGAAGGCGTTATGCTAATCTTGCATAGTTTCCTGTTGAGTGAGCACTCGTTGAAGCATTCCTTCGAGACCATCCACCGTGGATGCGAGAGAATCAATCCGTCCATTTAACATGTTATAGTGATCCTCGGTAAATGTGAAGTCATCGATCGAAGGATGAGTATTTGGAGCATGTTGTGGAGCGGGTGGTATATCGACATCTTCATCATCATTTTCATCACCTTCAAGAGGTAAAGTAGATGGACCCGAGGTGGGGTCGAACCCTTTTGTCTGTGCCACACATTGACCATGCTCTTTAACTATTTTCATGCGCCTAAGTGTTTGAAAGTTGATGGTGTCGGTGGGTGTTAGTGAAATGTGTGCTTCACCGTCTAATGCAGCGTTAAAATGTTTGAAAATTTTGGTAAGAAGCATGCCATAGGGTAAGATTGGTGGTTGTGGTGTGATGGTGGTGGTGCCACAGTGGTTACCTGTGACTTATTATTTGGTTATCTGTGCGTTGCAAAGTGTGGATCTGAAGTTGGTGGCGACGGTGATTGTGTGTTCTGTGTGTGATTTGTGTGTTTCTTTTGGCTGTGCGTGTGGCGATGGGGGTCTTGGGTGGTGATAGTGGTGTTGGGGAGGGTGTGGTGTTGGTTTTGAGATGTTGATGGTGCCTCTGGTGGAGGCGGTGACAAAGCGGTGGTCACGAATGATTTTTGTGGTGGTCACAAATAATTTGGTTGTTTGTGACCACTAATTTGGTCGTTGGAGACCAATAAACGATATGTGACCAATGAATTAGATAAAATGTGACAATTACATGATGTATGACCTAAAAATTATTAATTTGTGACCAATAATTTGATAAATTGTGACCTAAATATAATTTATGTTCAATTAATGTGATGTTTGTGATCGTAAATAAATATTGTGACTTATAAATTTTGTGATTTGTGATCGATGAACAAATTGTGATTTTTAAAATTTTAAATTGTAACCGATAAACAAATTGTGAACTATGAAAATATTGAATTGTAACCTAAAAATTTTCGTCGAAGTTAGAACACTTGTCGGAACGGAGCAGTCGTCGGAACAAAGTAGCTGCACAACGGTCATCAAAATAGTCGCCGAAATAGGAGCAGTCATCGGAACGATCGCTGGAGATGAGTTGTGACCAGAACGATAACCGGAATAGTCCCCGAACGATGAGGATGGTGGATGTGGGTGTGGTAATTATATTATATTAGAATTAAATATTTAATAATAAATTGATTTAATAATTCATCATTTCATAAATAAAAAATTTAAAAACCCGATTTGTGAAATTTGAAACTTGTTTTTGTAGTTTTGAAATGGTGTAAAGTAAATATCTTAGAAATGTATTGTTAATTTTCAGCATTGCGTGAAGCAGAGACGAAAATTATGATCTCGTCTCAAATCCCATTTTTTATTTTATATGCTACTAAATTTAAATTGTATTTAAAAAGTAAATAAATAAAAAAAATGGATAGTAGCACACATATTTTAATTCTCGTCTCGCCTCTCAAAAACTCTCGACGAGGTAGGGTACCATTTTGTTGTCACCCTATCTATCAATGTGATGAAATATCAATCTTTTAGATTATTTTTGAAAATTCAAGTAGTTTTTTGTTTTTTAACAACAATTGTTTCAATTCCTATCCACGCATTGTGAAAAAATATATTCGATACTTTTCACCTAACTAGACAAACACCAAAATGTCAGTAATTAAGTACAAACAATATATTTTCATTGATACTAATAAAAAAGAATGGATTGAAATGATTGGTGAAAAGAATTTATACCAATCTCCATCTTTACTTGAACTAAAATTTTATTTATTGTTTGATATTCAGGTATCCCAACTTACGCTAGACTATGTCCTAGACCACTCATCACCGGTCCCTCAACAATAGGCGGAAGTAAATCGCGATATATGTCCAAGTTGATCAGGGTCCGTGCATTCTTTATACTCTTGACCTCAAGGGAGCCTTCCTCCATGAATATTACATCACCAAACCGCTCCACCCACAAATGAATATTACATCACTCAGTTGCTCCATTCAAGATTCTTTATACTATTATTGACTTTCTCGATTCAATAAAAAGTCAAGATGATTGACAATTCAGCAAAATTGGGACATTTTCTGTGCAAAGTCAAACATATTTGCACTCATAATTATCACATTAACCCAGTCGAAATGTTAAAACTAACATGCTTGATGGGACCATTAATAACAACAATAAATGAAACAAAGCGACGAAAAATAAAATAAAATAATGCAATCATAATATGCTAAATTTCCCAAACTAGTGTCCGGTTTTAATTGATTTAAGCTAATACCAAAGATGAACAAAAGTAACAAAACCATAACCATAATCATCCCAACAAATGCCAGCCATATGGTTGTTTCCATGTAGTTTTCAATGAATGGAGGCACAGATAAAATTCTCATCTTGCATTATTGAAGAAGAATATATCACATCAATTTGTACTATACTTGCTTCACTTGACCTAAAACTAGTGTTATTTTGACAATTTTTGTGTACTATTTTTTACTATGTATAAATATCTTATTTTAATTGAACCTCGTCTCTCCTTGGTTGGACGGTGCTCGTGCGGGAAACGTGTCACCATAATCAGGCTTGAACTTCTCACTTTACGAACAAGACGTTGGCTAATGATGGCCACTACAAAAAAGCCCTAGTCAAGATTATTGCTCAAAATAGTATTATTTTCGTGATTTTGATATCCCAAATTTTATTATATAGAAATATATTAATTTATTGGAACCCGTCCCCCCTTCGTTGGCCAGTGCTTGTGTGGGGAATGGTCACCATAAATTAGGCTTGAACCTTGCACTTTACCAACGAGACATTGGCTAAAGGTTGTTGGTCGTGGATACTACCAAAAAGCTCTAATGAAGATGAACTATTACTCAAAATAATATTATTTTCACGATTTTGGTACACCAATTTTTATTATATAGAAATATCTTCATTTAATTAAATTATTGTCCATTGATGTAGTTTTATGAGTAAAGTCACAAAAAATACATCCCACTTTTTTTATTTATTTTTTGTGCAACTTTGGTTTAGGATGAAAAATTTGGACTTTTGAAAACTAGTAACGACGTAACGCCTTGTATTTGTTATGACGCATTTCAAAACACACATTCATGTGGGAGTGTATCGACTTCTTATTAAGGAACAAAATCCTTGGCGGCCCTCTATTGGGAGCGCCAGTAGGCCCAAGCGTCCCATCAATAGAGGGCAGCCATTTATTAATTATGACACCCATTATGTAAAATGGTATGTACAAATAACATTTTCCTTCCCAAGAACATGCTATTCATCTCTAACGGAGGTGACTAACAGTTTGTGTGGTAGTGGAGTTACTGTCACATTATCCAATAAATATATACATTTCAATAGACCGGAGATCATCTTCATCAGAGATGAAAAGCATTACACATTACATAAATCAAAGAAATCTTAGTTAGTCCATTGGCGACTTGTATGGATTCATGCCATATATGTGGCACACAGTTGATTATATTGATGTGGGTAAACAAATTAAATCACATGAAAACTAGGTCGCGTAGACCTTCTATTCTTCCTATTGAGCAAGCTTTAAAACGTTTAATTGAGAGTTTATCGAGTTATCAAAGTTGAGGTTGATTTAAGAATATGCCCAAGTTATCAAATTGGGACAACAAAATATTGAATGTTTGGCTAAACTTAAAAGATTTGCTTATAAGTAAATAAATTTGTTTTGAAATACATATTTTTTATCGGTAAAAGTTGAAAATTTACATTGACGGTGAGTAAGAGTTATTTCAAAATTAAATGTCTAAATATTTTTGGCGATATAAAGTTACTTAAAAGTTCATTTCTTATTAAGCTTAACCATAATCGTTCTCAACTAAAAATTACTTTTCCAGAAGGTAAGTCTTCCTTTATAGAAAAATACATTTTGCTAGCTTTAAAAGTAAATTTGAAAATTACATTTGACGAATAATGACTAACTTAAAATTAAATTTCACTTGCTTTTAAACAGAATGAACGTTTTGTAATAACTTTAGAGGGATAGAAAAATGTATTTCAATTTTTATTGTAAATTTGACAAAAAAAAAAAAAAATCCTATTTCTATCTTCTCAAAACTTATCACATAAAATGAAAACTAAAACTAGAGAGTCGATCCAATACGATAAGTTAGATTTGTCAAATATATTTATTACAAGTGACAAGGGACATTTGGAATATTACAAGGAGAATCCAAATACGAAAAGAGGAAAGTGAAAAAGATTGAAGATAAGAGTAGTCGAAAAGAATAGACATGAAGGGCTCTAGTGTAGAAGAAGAAATCTTCCACATACAAAACAAACTGACTGCTAGAGAAAAATGACATCTGAGGGAACCCTTCAATGCAATTTTGACGACGTCCAAAATTTATTGAGAATAAGACTTGGAGCATGTTCGGCTAATTTAAAAAAGGTTTACTTACAAATAAGTAAATTTCGAAATAAATGTTCTCTTATTCATCAAATTATCAAAATTAGAAATAAGTAAATTACTTCTATAGAAGCTAATATAAGTATTACTTAAAATATTTGAATATAATTTTTTTTATCAAAAGCAATAAACTTAGTCAACCATGCTCTAATTCCCATGACCACTCATTAAGAAAAAACCTAGCTTTTGAAAAGGACCAAGACTCTTTATAAAGAATATGTTTTCAAAGTATATCTTTAAAAAAAAAAAAATTAATTTTTAAATTGTCTATTAATAGATAGTGATAGTCGTGCATACAAATGTAAAACGTTTTTCCTCAATTAATATAAAGTGTCTGATCGAGTTTTCAATATAAAAAATTTTTTGGAGATGCTTTTATATGTGAAGATATTTATTCTTATTTAAGGAAAATTGCAAAACTAATTTCCAAATTATGACATTTGTCAACTTGGTTTGCAATTTTTTTAGTAGCATTATCTCCAATTATTCAATATTTTAGAGTCGTCGTCCACTTCGTCATTAGAAAGTCACGCTTTTGTTAAAAAGACTATTACACCCTTATTTCTAATTGGAAAATTATAAAGATAAAAGTAAAAAGGGGGAAGAAAAAACAATATGGACCCCTTACCTTTAGCATGCGAGTATAGGGTGGCCGAGCCAAGTTGGAAAGGGCGCGAACCGGGTGTGAGGGTTGTGGTGACTCTCACTAGTTCGGAGCTTGGGGCCAAAGTAGGGGATGGATGTCGAGATGGACGAGGCTTAGGGTGTTGTCTAGGGAAAGAAATCAAATCCACTAGGATTAACAATCACTACAAAATTGAGAGGTAATGAATAGAAAGGTTGAGAATGATACGAAAATCAGTGGGAGATCAACTTGGGACAAGGACCATAGATTGAAGACTAATGCAATGTTTCCTCTTATGAAAATAACAAGTGGGGACCGAAATAGCCTTAAATCCGTACTACCAACCTATTAAAAGATGACAGACACAATAATTAATCATAAGTGATTTTCTTTGTTATTTATGTATTATTTTATTCCATTTGATTCCCATACCTAATTTTAGCGATAAATCAATGTGCATAATCAAATCAAGGGACCCCCTCCATTCTAAAATGGCTGAGGTGATCACTCAAAAGGGTCATCTAGTGCAAAACTAGCCCCATACTTTCTATAAATATATATAAAAGGGTCGTCTGATAAAAGTTTTGATAAATTTTGATAAAAGCTGATGAAATATATGGTATAAAAGCTAATGAAATTTGTGGATCTCATAAAATAAATGATTTAAAATGAATTATTGGCTTTAATCTCAATTATATAATAATTTCTAGAGTTTCTACGAATAAGCATTAAATGTACATTTTCCATTAATATATATTATTTTATAATGTGATGTACCATCATGACTAATTGAATTCTACTCATCAACAAGTTGCAATTTTTTTAAAAAATAAACTTATATGTCATGCAAATACAGCTTGGTAGGGGGCTGGGGGATGGTACATAAATATAATACTACTTATTTTTTCAAAAAGGAAAACCAATGTGATAAATGTAGTCCAATTCAAACACATGGTGTTCTATTTGCAGGAAAAATGAGTGTTTAGAGCATAGTTGGTATATAGGACAAACGTTTTATGTTTTCTTATTTAATTCAATACTATGTATTGAACATGTAATTAAGAATATAAAATATTTAGACTCTAAAGTAAACAACCTAATATCTCATTTTGTGTTATACAGACGAAAATATTTCTATTTGCGTTATTGTCAATCCACGAGTCTGATGAGTGAAATTGGTTTTTGAGTTGGTGTCGCTTCATATAGGTCTTTTTTACCACCACATAAGTTGGCCATCAATATATAACGAACATGTTAGTGTCTACACGTTAAACACTTGAAGAAGGTGAAAAAATTGAACGCAGTGACCTAAATTGACATAAAATTCAAATATAGCAACCAAATTGACATAAATTTGAAGTATAATAAACCAACTGCAAAATTAAATGAGAGTATAATGACTGCAAATGGAATCAATTTTAGTCCAAACTTTTAAACATAGGGTACCTCTCCTAAGCGTTTTTGACATATTTGACTAATGTTTCTTACTCTTCTCCTTTTTTTATTTAATTCAGCGCTATACTAAACCTATATATCCCCGATTGATTTTCATTTTTTTAAATAAATTTTGTAGAAAGTGATTTTTCGGAGAATGTACAGTTAAAAAATATGATTTTTTTAAAGATTTATTTTAAAAATTATTTTATTAAAAGAATGTAATTAAAAATGGGTTTGAAAAAATTAATTTTGGAGAAAGGAGCTCCGACAAGAGCTCTTAAAGTAAACAAAACCTAATATCTCCTTTTATCAAATGGACATTGTGCAATCCAAGTCACAACTTGTTTAATATCATTCCATGATATTTGTACACGTCTTTTAACTAGTGGTGTCAATTTCCTACAAGTAATTACATCGTACTCAAGCAACCTAATTGACACAAACCCTCAAGAAGAGAATTTTCAGAAATCTTTGTAATTAATATATTTTTTTTCTAACTTTTTAGCTTGTTTTGGTAGTGCGCCAAGAAACTTACGTAATAGAGATATTATCTTTACATATATTCTTTCAAGCTATTTCTACTCTCCCACCTTTGTATATTTGGATGTTAGGTCTAGCCTCCCTAATGGTTGTATCAAACTTTACAATTCTATAGAGAGTCGGAGAATTCAAACCCCTAACCCTGAAAGACCCGACTAAGTTGAGTGGTGTCTTCACTATAAAAAAAAATTAATCTCTATTAGAATTATAAATTATGGTCTTCAATTTTATCACTTTCTAATCCATCCAAAAGAAAGCAACCAAAATTTTTGGTTAAGCATGTGAGGTTTCATGCATGCATCTTTGCAAGACAACACTTATAGAGAAAATTATCCCACTTCTACTATTTGAGAGATATAGTTGCAAGATAATGTTTTTAGTATATAATATAAAGATAAGATTTTCTTCAAGAGAGTATAAAGACAAAGCTCAAAAGAATCTTAATATTATCTCTACCTTCCCATGAAATTTTTGGTGAACTTTCATTTTTAAATATATGTTATTAGGTTATTTTATGAAAGTCAAAAGACAAGCCATATGTACTATATATCAACTATCAAGCATGGATGATGATAACAGCCTGCAACTTTTAAGTAATAATTTTTGAAATAAAGTAAAGGAAATGACAACCGTCCTTCCATGACTTTTTTGGTAAAGATTGTAATAGAATATTCAATAGCATAAAAAAAAATAATAAGTTCAAAAATTTTTTTATCTCAATTTATATATACTTAATGTTTTTCAGTATTTCAATTTATATTTAAGAATCTAATTGAATAAAGAACATGGTTGCAAAATAAACGAGGTGACCTTAACCAACCACAAGAGGGGTAGGTCAAAATTGTTCAGCCTAAAAAGAGGGATGGTTGATCGATCAACCATATGTATGTAGCCGATCGACTTGACAAGCCTATGAGTGTGGGTTGAGCCATCCCTCACTCACTCAAGCCACCACCCACTTGTCTTGATTACTTTGAACTACCTCTGAAATTCACTCTACATTTTTCAAAATGGATAAAGACATGCTTCCTCCTACATAATGTGGTAAAAAAATAATACATGATTCTAAAGATTCTTGTACTATGTCAACAAGGTAAACTCCTATATATAAGACTTGAAGGATGGAGGTATTCTCTCTTAGATTCATTACCAATGTATTGAAGCTTTTTCATAATTTTTTTCTCTCTACATTATACTAATTCTCACATTGAAAGAAGAGTTCTTCAACCCCCTTATTTCAAATCATCAAAGCATCGGAAAGCACATTTCAGCAACTCCGTTTGCATGTAACATTGTCAATTATCTAATCAAATCACAAAATATAATTTTACACAAAAATTTCTCTTGAGTTAGTGTTAACTTGACGATCATGTTGACATATCTATGTAGTGGAGAGTTTTCAACGTTCAAGTACAACGATACAATTATAAACGAGATATTCTACCACTACTCTAATAGTCCATCTTCCAAGCCACCAAATAGTGAGTAGCATTGTGCTAAAAGGGTGATATACATTTTCACTCTTTTTTATTTTAAGATGTCCCCATGCTCAATTTTGTCCCGTATGACAATATAAAAATGTTGATTATTATTTTTATATTTACTTTAGTGCAAGAGACCTTATCAAATAATCGATCAACCATATGTATGTAGCCGATCGACTTGACAAGCCTATGAGCGAGGGTTGAGCCATCCCTCACTCACTCAAGCCACCACCCACTTGTCTTGATTACTTTGAACTACCTCTGAAATTCACTCTACATTTTTCAAAATGGATAAAGACATGTTTCCTCCTACATAATGTGGTAAAAAAATAATACATGATTCTAAAGATTCTTGTACTATGTCAACAAGGTAAACTCCTATATATAAGACTTGAAGGATGGAGGTATTCTCTCCTAGATTCATTACCAATGTATTGAAGCTTTTTCATAATTTTTTTCTCTCTACATTATACTAATTCTCACATTGAAAGAAGAGTTCTTCGACCCCCTTATTTCAAATCATCAAAGCATCGGAAAGCACATTTCAGCAACTCCGTTTGCATGTAACATCGTCAATTATCTAATCAAATCACAAAATATAATTTTACACAAAAATTTCTCTTGAGTTAGTGTTAACTTGACGATCATGTTGACATATGTATGTAGTGGAGAGTTTTCAACGTTCAAGTACAACGATACAATTATAAACGAGATATTCTACCACTACTCTAATAGTCCATCTTCCAAGCCACCAAATAGTGAGTAGCATTGTGCTAAAAGGGAGATATACATTTTCACTCTTTTTTTTTTTTTAAGATGTCCCCATGCTCAATTTTGTCCCGTATGACAATATAAAAATGTTGATTATTATTTTTATATTTACTTTAGTGCAAGAGACCTTATCAAATAATTTTAAAATAAATAATTTTTTTTAAAAAAATGAAGAAATTTCTTTATAAATAGTAAAATAACTTATTAAAAAATTGTATATACACAATTTCTACCTCAAGGTTAAAAATTTCCTCTCACCGTCTGCTACCATCCCCCTCCAATTGTCTACAACTATATTCTTTCTAGCAAGACCGTAGAGCACAAAAATTTAAAATTACCGACATTTTCTTCCTAAATATAACTACAATACTACCATTTATCGTCTTCAATTTTTAATATTTTTGTTTTCTTGTCATTTTCAGGTAGCAGAAAGGTTATTTATGCTCACTCATCACACCAGTATCACAACAATTGTCCCTCCCATCTGCAGAGTTTGTTTCTCTGAAAAAATTTACTTTGTAATTGAAAAACTATCTTCAACTCTCTCGTGTTTCTTCTGGGTACATTGCAATTGACGTACTATATGTCCCAGCTCTGTTTGTCAAAAGTGTCTTTTTTCTGCATATAATGTAACTGTAAAACAACTGCAATCTTAATGCCGATTTGCTCAAAACTGATTTAAATCACTCCATTGCACATTTCGAGTTAAGGGCTGTCGCTAATTTTTCGGGTTACTTGGTTCTTTTTCTTGTTTTTCTCATGCCCATTTTCTTGAACTTGTACTGAAGCAGTGAAAATTAGTTTCTGAAAATAAATGGGTACTCGCTAAGTTTTTTGTTTGTTAATTTGCGGAGTTTGAAATTTCTAAAGTGTATGTTGCATAAATTTCGACCACGTAATTGATCTTAAGGCATTAGTTTTGCATTTTGTTCGGGTTTGATCGCATTTTGGTGAAAAGTAGTTATTTAGGAGGGATTTTTTGATAAGTGATGGATCTGAGCTTTATTGAAGTCAGCCGTTAGTTTACAATCTCTCCAAATGGCAAGAATCTCTTTACTTCGTTGATTATGATTCTTGATCAGTACGATATTCTTTTATAAAAAATTAATAGTGTTTCATAAATGGAATATAAGTAGCCAAGTAAATTTTTGTGTGGAATTCAGTTAAGAATTCTATCCTTACCCAGTTTGTGATTCATTGCTATCCAATTCTCTTGTTCTTTTTAAAGAGCTTTTTCTATATTCGATTAAAATGTAAAATTCTTGAAACGATTTTCTTCTAGGGCCTCGTCAAAAGTTTATGATGTGTATTGAAAATGAATCAATGCTTAGTTCATGAGTAGTCTTTTCTTATGCAAATCTAGTTTTAGGATTGTTGCCCTGTCGAATCTCATCAAATTCATGCCCAAGTTAGTGCCACTTTAAATACTCAAAAAATAAAAACTGCTCTGTTTTGGTATATTTGGGTTATCATGGAAGAAACATTTGTTCCTTTTCGTGGAATAAAAAATGATCTGAAAGGGAGGCTTCTATGCTATAAACAAGACTGGAGTGGTGGACTACGCGCAGGTATCAGGTTTGTGATTTTCCCATACTTCAAATATAATCACATATTCATGGTTTTGATTGTCCCAAATAAGGAAATAATATGAGATGGTTTTGCCCTTCGCATGGAGAACTCGAATTATGATAACTGTTGAATTCAATGTTCTTACTCACTGTATCATCCAAAAATGTGTCTTAGCATTGTATTGTCTTGAAGGATCTTGGCTCCAACAACATACATATTCTTTGCATCGGCAATTCCAGTTATATCTTTTGGAGAGCAACTGGAAAGAAATACTAGTAAGTTTTTCTTATTTTGTTTTGAATTTTTCTCATGCTTTTGTGTCTCTTCTCAAATTATGTTATCTAAGATGTGCTGACAAATGATCCATTTATTGCAGATGGAACCTTGACAGCTGTGCAAACACTTGCATCAACAGCACTTTGTGGTGTGATCCACTCGATCATTGGTGGACAACCACTTCTCATACTTGGCGTTGCTGAGCCAACAGTGTTGATGTACACATTCATGTTCAATTTTGCTAAAGATCGAAAAGATTTGGGGGAGAAATTATTTTTAGCCTGGACAGGATGGTAATTTCTTTACACTTGTGGAACATGAACTGAAGCATTTGGTGTTGATTGTAGAATTTAACACTGTTATACTTAGGGTGTGCGTATGGACGGCCCTTTTGCTTTTCTTGCTGACCATCTTGGGTGCATGCTCTATTATCAACCGATTTACGCGCTTGGCTGGCGAATTGTTTGGTCTTTTGATTGCAATGCTCTTTATGCAGCAGGCAATTCGTGTGAGTATGAATAAAAATCGTAGTCCCTTTCCTTCTGTTTACTTTTTTCTGTAGAACCAGTTCACTTCAAATATTTGATAGCCCTATAGATTCTCATTATCCTGCAAAAATAAACTAACTTTTATGCACACACAGTTTTCCAAAAAAATTATAAAATTATTGGCTTCCCTGAAAATTTTTCGAAACCTTTGTTCTCTTGAATCATTTAGCTGATAAAAGAATTATTGAATCAGTCACCAGGTCAAAGGAATAATGGCTTTGCATTTTCTATCTTTTTGACTAAGAGTCCCAATTCCAGAAATTTTTTCACAACCTTTATGCTCTTGAAGCTTTTAGCTGATAAAAGAATTACTTAATCAATCACCAGGTAGAAGGAATAATTGCTTTGCATTTGCTATCTTTATGACTTAAGAGTCCTAATTAATACCCTTTTCGTTTGTTTAAATATTAGTTTCTTATATGGTCCATGGCTATCGGTTTCTCCTAGGTTCTTTGGTTTTATTAAAATCTTGGCAGGTCTATGTCTCATTGTATGAAGTTCTTTTCAGCCATCTGAACTATTGAGCAACTCTAAAATTAGTTGAGTCTTTGATAGGGAGTTGTGGAGGAGTTTGGAATTCCAAAAAGAGAAAATCCGAACGAGACTGCATTTCAACCTTCCTGGCGCTTTGGAAATGGAATGTTTGCGTTAGTTCTGTCCTTTGGCCTTCTTCTTACTGCACTGAAGAGCCGTAAAGCTAGATCCTGGCGATATGGAACAGGTGCTATGGACATATATGCAAAGCACACACAAAGCATTAATGGGCACGTGCATGGATCTCCAGTTAGAAACAAGAAAAAAGCAATTACAACAGGAAGAAGAGAAATAGTTCTCATTTATCAAATTCATAATATGTTTAAATAATTTTCATATTCTCGTTTATTATCATGGTTAGAACTCAACATATTTTCATATGTATTTGCTCAATTTCCCTACTGTTGATTGTAATTCGAAGGATGGCTTCGGGGATTTATTGCTGACTACGGTGTCCCACTCATGGTGCTTGTGTGGACTGCTGTATCTTATATACCGGCTAATGATGTTCCACGAGGGATACCAAGGCGGCTATATAGCCCAAATCCATGGTCTACTGGTGCATACTCAAATTGGACAGTCATTAAGGTGCTCCTACATCATATTCTCATAATGTTGGAAAAGGGATTTCTCATTCTCCTTTTTCTTCTTTGCATTTTACATTAACATTTTGTGTAGATGTCAAATAATGTGCTAAATGACTTGACAGGAAATGCTGAATGTGCCTCTACTATATATTATTGGAGCTTTTGTTCCCGCCACAATGATTGCCGTCCTTTACTATTTTGACCATAGTGTTGCATCTCAACTTGCCCAGCAAAATGAATTCAATCTAAAGAAGCCTTCTTCTTATCACTATGACCTTCTTCTATTGGGTTTCTTGGTAACTTATTTAATTCAGTTGTAAATTTGCGTAAATCACTGATCCCGTGTACTCTAACACGCATATTCAGTACAATAAGCTAATAACTGCTTACTGCAACTTTTACAAATTGTTTTCTGTTCTGATCAGGTCATACTATGTGGTCTTATCGGCATCCCTCCATCCAATGGAGTTATTCCACAATCTCCTATGCATACAAAAAGTTTGGCCACTCTGAAACATCAGGTAATATGCATGAAGACCGGATTTCGAGGTTTTGATTATCATATTGCTTCCACGACACAAAAAACCACTCCTACGAGTGACTGTGCTGAAAAAATTTAATTGTTTTTGTATTTCGCCTAATGATTCTTGCAATTCTTCCAATCGACCAGTGCTATTTATTTTATGATGGCCTACCTTTCACGACGCGTTGATCACAAATTAGACCACCCTTTTATTTTTATTATTGGCTTTCGAAAAACGATATTATCATTTATTTTCTTCTTTCTCAAACAGCTTTTGCGAAATAAGCTTGTATCGACAGCTCGAAGCAGCATGCAGAAAAATGCAAATTTATCTCAGTTGTATAGGAGCATGCAAGAAGCTTACAATGAAATGCAAACTCCTCTTGTCTATCAAACTCCACAAGCTCTGGTATTTTCTGATTTAGCATAGTAGCCCATGAATATTTTCTTTTTTTGACTGGTCACTTGTCTGTGTAAACTCACATGCTTCTTATTTTATTGCTTTTATAAGGGTCTGAAGGAGTTGAAAGACTCCACGGTCCAACGAGCCTCTAGTAGCAGATACATAGACGCACCAGTCGATGAGGCTGTTTTTGATGTCAATAAGGATATTGATGATCTTTTACCTGTGGAAGTTAAAGAACAACGACTCAGCAATCTGCTTCAGGCATTAATGGCTGGGAGTTGTGTTGCTGCTATGCCTCTTTTAAAAAAAATTCCGACTTCAGTCCTCTGGGGGTACTTTGCTTTCATGGCAATTGAAAGTTTGCCTGGAAATCAATTCTGGGAGAGAATATTATTGCTTTTTACTGCTCCAAGTCGAAGATATAAGTATGTCAATTCTCATATTCATGGCTGAAAGTTGCATTTTAACTGACTTTCTTACTGTTTCAGTTCTCAGATATTTATAAGATGCAAGGAAAAAAAGGTGGCTGGTTTTTATCAGATGCTACATGCACGTAATATTAAACAAATTAGTTTAAGCTCAGAAAGCATCATCCCACCCCCAAATCCTGAAATGGCAGTTTTTGTTCATTGCTTATTTTGAAGCATTAAGTGCTTGCTCGAGATAAGCTTTTAAGTGCTTATAAGCAGTGGGATCCAATGAATATGCTGTTAAAAAGTAGATAAAAGTAGTGGTTCCCAAGGAATGTAAGGTTAAAAATAATGTTTATCTAGCTTATAAGATTGAAAAACCTTTGCCAAACATGCTCTAATTGCGATTTATTTGATCTGGAGTAAAGGAAGAATCTTTTTCGCTTAGTTTTCTCTTATTTTTCTTTCGTTTTCATTATTCTATATGTTAAACATCTGAAGGTCTTCAACTCTTCAATATTTTCAGGGTGCTAGAGGATTATCATGCTACCTTTGTCGAGACAGTACCTTTTAAAACAATTGCCCTTTTCACCATATTT
Source organism: Fraxinus quadrangulata (assembly GCA_903798255.1). Classification (NCBI taxonomy): domain Eukaryota; kingdom Viridiplantae; phylum Streptophyta; class Magnoliopsida; order Lamiales; family Oleaceae; genus Fraxinus; species Fraxinus quadrangulata. The sequence goes on along the minus strand of CAIGRB010018099.1, from coordinate 20,497 downwards.
CAAACAATCTACTTGCTCTTGTGCTTTGGCATAACTTGGATTCCATTAGCTGGCGTCCTTTTTCCACTGTTGATTATGCTTCTCGTCCCAGTGAGACAGTATTTACTTCCCAAGTTTTTCAAAGGAGCACATTTACAAGACTTGGATGCTGCTGAATATGAAGAAGCCCCTGCTATAACTTATAACTTATCCTTTGAAGTAAGTCAATATTAATTTGTTTTCTAAAATTTCTTCTAAGCTCATCAATAGAGGATCTATTATTTTATTTTAAAAATCGCACTCTTTGGAATGTTTCAAAAATCTTAATACAGTCTTAGGAGGGGGGCTCGGCCTGACGTCCAAGTAAAATCGCATGAAAATTGACTTGCCCTCTCCTGGGACGGGGAGTACGATGTGTATATATGTTAAAAGAAACTACACTTCATTACATGGGATCTATATAAATGAACTTTTGTCGTGTTTTCATGTTATAAACTTTTTATAAATCTGCAGGATCAAAGCGCACAGGCACGAGTCACCAATATTGACAGTGGTGAGGTTCTCGATGCTATCATAACAAGAAGTCGTGGTGAGATACGACAAGCCTGCAGCCCAAAAGTAACAAGTTCCGCACAGTCGCCCCACGAAGAAATGAAGTCTGTTTATAGCCCACCTTTGTCTCAAAGGGAATACAGCCCTCAACTGAAGGAAATAAGGACCCAAAGAAACACTATATCTGGTGGAAAAGGACTTGAAATAAAGCAAACTCCGAGTCCTCGACCATCTTTACTTAGCCAAAGCAGTCGTGGTTCACCTCGACCTGATACCGTTTGAACAGTGCTCTTAGTACTCGTGTTATTGTGGTTACTGATATTTTAGAGGTCATTTGTGCATTTTCAATTTCTATTAAGTATGTGGTTGTCTAACTTTTCGACGGAGTATATTTTGCTTGTGTCGTGTATTTCTTGTATCAATACGCGTGGAAGATTATTTTATAATAATGCAAATATGTTAATTAGCGCATATCTTTTATGTTATGGTTTCTCCTAATTTATTTTGTACAATACCAGGAATAAGCGGAGATTCAATAATCACATTCTCCACACTGTAAAAGCAATTCATAATGAGGGTTCTTAGGCCAACTCATCTGAAATTGAGTGGCCCTACCCAGTTATGTTAATATAAAAGTTGAGTTACCTTGCTTCTGTACAGTTACAATCAACTAAAATACATAAGGTATTATGGTTTGGCGATACATTTGGTCTTCTAAGCTCGTGGTCCCTACTCATACGGACATATGTTGTAAGTTAGACTGAACACGAGCAAAGAAAAATAAAGAAAAAAGATTCTTCATGTTTGGGATCCATTTTAATTTAATACATTTTTCTCTTTCTTCATTTTCATTCACACGTTTTTTAATAAAATAATATTACATATAAATTAAAAGAAAAATTCTTATTTTTAAATCACACGTTTCCTAAAAAAATTAATAGCCTAAAATACATTTTTCCCAAAATTTTATTAAAAAGGAGCCCAAACAAATAAAACTTTGGTCATTTGAGTCTACTGTACCAAGCAGGATAGAATATTTGTGTGTTTTATGCTTCTGCTGCTACTTTTGTAGAAGAACTATGTTGGAGAAATCATCTTAGACCAACCTACTCTAAAATTCAGAAGATTATCCAAAAATGCATACCGTTAGGTTTTTGATATTTTGTAATTGGCTATTCTGTAAATAAAATGGATTTAATTGTAAATATTGTAAAAAATCAAGAAGTAATATGCAATTAAGTAAAGTATAGGTTTCTAGGTCTAGGATTCAAGAATGGCAAAAATAAGGAAAATTAAGCCTTCGCTCGAACAACAGGATTATCCGAGAAATTTTTATTTCGCGATTTAAAGACTTTTTAGCCGGCCCATTCGTTTCTTGACCTTCATATAAATATCAAAACTCATCTATACGAAATTTCCAAGGTTGAACATTAAGAGAAACAGCTTAGAGAGTTATTCCTCCATATTTCATCTTTCAACCTTCATCTTATGAGAGTTTTGATGAGAAAAACACCATTCAATTAATCCAAATACCAAACCACTACTTCCTCCACATTTTGTCAGAGTTCTGAAGATCGAGAGAAGTTGACAGGAGTTCCTGCCTGTGAAAAACGGGTCGTTCTTCGTGATCCACATGAGATAAACGATACTACAAGGCTGTGAGTATTGCAGGATAGCAGATTTCTAGGAGAACTTTGACAATGCAACTAAGGATTGGTATAGAGGAGCACGGGATCCAGGGAGAGTTGTAAGGAGTGTAGTCTGGTGGTCGATAGTACGGATCGTCTAGTCTGATTGACTATAAGTTGTTAAGATCGTTTATAGTGGATTGCTTGGCAAAGTGCCCGGAGTTTTTACCCAGTTGGTGTTTCTCCGTGATCATTTTGGTGTTGATTTACTGCTTTCATTTTGCTTACTGATTGATCATATAAATTGCGGTATTCAAATTTAGGACTAATATGACTTGCATGTTTGACTGACAAAGTGTCCGAAATTTTTTCCAATTGGGTTTCTCCGTGATCATATTAGTGTTGATTTACTACTTTTATTTTATTTATTGATTGATCATATAAACTGCGGTATTCAAACTTAGGACTAATATGACTTGCATGTTTAATCGTTTAGAAAAGAATTAAAAAGTGACTTGTTGCTATTTAATTCGTTTGTATTTTTAAATTATGCATTATACACTTATTTACCCCCTCTAGATGTTGTTAAGGTTGAATTACGCATTTTTAATTGGTATCTGAGTTTTAAATCAATTCCTGACCCTTTTTATATATTCTAGATGAGTCATTCTCTTTTCGTGTCTCTGTTATTTTACGGAAGCAATTATGCCTACTAGAAAGTTAGGATGAGAGTCTTTTTAAAATCCTTAGATGAACGTATCCGGCTTAGTGTAGTAAATAGTTGAGTTGCACCTAGTTCTACAGTTAATAATGAAGTTATCCTTACTCTCATTGTTAATTGGACTAGAACGAATTTAGATAAGTGTAACTGGAATAGTAAGGGCCTTCATCTCTATTCATGGCCGTGTCTGCATAAGAATTTAGAAGAGTGTCGATGTGTGAGACTGTTAGGAAGTTTGGGATATATTAAAAACCACACACGAGGGAACTAAAACTGTGAAAAAATCTAAACTACAAATGTTAACCTCTAAGTTTGAAGAAATTAGGATGGCGGATGATGAATCATTTGATGACTTCTATACTAAGCTTAATGATTCGAATTTCAATCTAGTCGAAAGGATCCTTGAGTCCAAAATTGTTAGAAAAGTCCTTAGATTCTTGTCCGAGAGGTTTAAACCTTAGGTTACTGTAATTGAAGAAAGTAAGGACATAGATTCTATTAAGATAGAAGAGTTAATTGGATCCTTCCAGACGTATAAGCTGACTTTAGATGACCATGTTAAAGATAAATCTCTGGCCATGAAATCCGTAAGAAATATCCGGACCGAATCTTCTGATTCTAAATCACTGGTTAATGAGGAGTTAGCTTACTTGTCTGAGAAATTCCAAAAATTGTTTAGGAAGAAAAATAAGCCTCAAGAGAGATACAAAGCTGGACCGAGTAAATCTAGGAGAAAACTCAAATCTGTGAGGTGCCATAATTGTAAATGTTTCGACCATATGAAAAGAGAGTGTCTTGGTAGCAGGAGAAGTGAGGAGAAGGCTATGAATGATATTCTCACTGGTGACGAGTCTAACTCGGACAATCAGAGTGAGAAATTCACTCGCGAGAAAAGTGGAATGTATCTTGCCTTTACTACTAGAATTATGAATGAATCTAATAAGGAGAAGGCCGAGAACGTAAGTAGTGGTGAGCTTCAGATGAAGAGCCCATAAGTGAGGAAAATATCTAAAAGGCTTATAATAAGATGTATGAGGATTGTCTTAAGATTCTTACTAAAAATAAGGCCTTGATAGATGTATGAGGAGAGTCTTAATATTCTTACTAAAAACAAAACCTTGAGTGCTAAAAATAAGGAACTTGAATTGAAAAATGAGAAATTAGTAGTGCACATTAAGGAATCTACCTCGATTCTGAGTGAAGTGAAATCCATGAATGAAATTTAAGAAACTCGGATTAAGAACCTTACCTGTGAGCTTGAGAAATCCTCTAGGAAATTCAATGCAAGTTAAGAACCTTTTGATCGACCTAGAACATTCTAAGTCTCAACTGCTTGCCTTTTCTAGTAGTTCTGAAAAGTTAGACAATATTTTAGGAATGGGCAAGCCGACTGGAAATAAGGGAGGTCTAGGTTTTAAGAGAAACAATGCTAGTACTTCTAAGACCACGTTTGTCCCTGCTACTAACCAGCCTAAACATCAGCCTAACCTCAATCTCAAGGGATTTGTTAGACAGAAGCCTACTAGACAGCGTATGACCCGTCAACCTAGGGATAGATAATAACGATCTCATAACTTTGGTCCTAAGTTTATCCCTACATGTTTTCACCGTGGTGATGTAGGACACATAAGACCTAGGTGTCATCATTTCTTGAACAGACATAGAAACGAGAATTTAACTAGATATAAAAATCATGAGTTTGTTGATCAGTTTGACTTTTTTACTAATCAGGTGAGTCAATTGATCAAGTTAATAACACGTATGAGTGAATATATTCCTGTCACTAGGCAAGTTTGGATAAAGAAAAGTGATCTGAGTTTATAATTTATTTTTGATTACTGTCTTGATTTAGCTAGTAGTTTTGTCATATAATATCAAATAAGAAATTTGTTAGGTTTTTGATATTTTGTAATTGGCTATTCTGTAAACAAAAGAGATTTAATTGTAAATGTTGTAAAAAATTAATGAGTAATGTGCAATTAAGTAAAGTATAGGTTTGTAGGTCTAGGGTTCGAGAATGGCAAAAAAAAGGAAAACGGCACGGATTTTCGCTAGACCGTTGTCAAGGTTTGACTCGAACTACAAAAGTAGAAACATCGTCGCGGACCTTCGCTAGGCCTTCGCTCGAGCGATAGCCCGTCGCTTGATCGTCGTTGAGCCTTCGCTCGAGCGACATGGTTATCCGATTTAAAGACTTTTTAGTTGGCCCATTCATTTCTTGACCTTCATATAAATATCAAAACTCATATGTACGAAATTCCCAAGGTTGAACATTGAGAGAAACAACTTAGAGAGTTATTCCTCCATATTTTATCTTTCAACCTTCATCTGTATGAGAGTTTTGGTGAGAAAAGTATCGTTCAATTAATCCAACTACTAAACCACTACTTCCTCCACATCTGATTAGAATTCTGAAGATCGAAGAAAGTTGACAGAAGTTCCTGTCTGTAAAGAACTGGCTGTTCTTCGTGATCCAATTGAGATCAACGATACTATTAGGCTGAGAGTGCTGCAGGGTAGCATATTCATCGGAGAGTTTTGGCAACGCAGCTAAGGATTGATGTAGGGGAGCACGGAATCTAGGGAGAGCTATAAGAGGTGCAGTCTGTTGGTCAGATAGTACGAGTCGTCTAATTTGATTGACTATAAGTTGTTAAGATCGTTTATAGTGGATTGTCTGGCAAAGTGCCTAGAGTTTTTACCCAATTGGGGTTTCTCCGTGATCATCTTGGTGTTGATTTACTGCTTTCATTTTGTTTATTGATTGATCTTATAAATTGCGGTATTCAAATTTATGACTAATATGACTTGCGTGTTTAATCATCTAGAAAAAAATTAAAAAGTGACTTGGTGCTATTTAATTCGTTAGTATTTTTAA
>CAIGRB010018076.1:0-13905 GCA_903798255.1 Fraxinus quadrangulata | reverse complement strand
TCTTTCCCTACTTCATGTTTGTGTTGGTGCTAAGTTTATAGCACAATTCCCTCAAAAATTGATAAGTTTCCTTCATTCCGTTATTTCTTTATATTAATAATTTCTGTGTGTGAGTTCTATATCAAAGTAAATCCCAAAATGCTTAAATAAAACTTGCAGAAAATTAAAGAATCAAAATAAGAATTTTTCACCCGCAAATGGATCTGGATGTTCACATTTTTTAATATGTTACTCACCGGTTGATATTTACAGGGTAGAATAGGCTCTGATACAAGAAATTGAATCAAGAATCATTCAATATAAACGTTCGAAGAAATCCTCAATTTTCTTCAACTTCTCTCTAGCCTCACAAAATTTACAAACCACTGTTCACCACAATAAACGTAAACTTTCCCGTTAACCTAAACTAAGTATATATCAAAATCTAAATATTTTGCACAGAAGAATCACAAGAAATTGAGAGAAAACAAGAGATAGAAAACCAAGAGTTGCGCACAATAATGCGTAAACATGCTTAAACATGAGGTTAAGGCCCTTATAAAGGGAATAATCCTTTATAAACGAGGACAAGTGAGGTATTTTTAGATTCTTTTTCGATGTAGCTTTTTAAAGAATCCTATTAGGTTTTAGTTGATTTATGTAATTGGCAAATTCTGTGAACAAAATGATTTAATTGTATAGATTGTTAAAGTTCAAGGAGTAATATGCAATTTGATCAAAAGTCAGTTAGTAGGTCTAGGGTTTCGAGTTTGGAACAAGAAGGAAAACGGCGTAAATTTTCGTTGGACTGTCGCCAAGAGTTGGCTTGAGCTACAAAAGCAGAAACATCGTCACTAGATTGTCGCCTCTCCTTCGCTCCAGTAACATGCTGTCGCTGAGCGCTCACTCGAGCGACAGTGCTGTCCAAAAAAATTTTATTTCGCGATTTCAAGGTTTTTTACCCGACCCATTCGTTTCTTGACCTACATATAAATATCAGAACTCGCGTGCACGATTTTCCAAGGATGACAATTGAGAGAAACAATTTAGAGAGTGAATCTATCACATCATATCATTCAACCTTCAATTCTTGTGAGAGTTTTGGTGAGAAAAACATCAAGAGCATAATCCAAATACCAAACCACAACTTCCTACATATCTTTCAGAGGTGCTGAAGATCGAGGAATACAACTGGAATTCCAGTCTTTGAAGAACTGGTTGTTCTTCGTGATCTACAGTAGATAGGCGATTCTATCAAGGTAGGGGCTGCTACAGGATAGCGGAGTTTCAGGAGAGCGTTAGTTATTGCAGCTGCAATTGGTCCAGGGAGCACAGAATTCAAGAGAGATGTAGAATTGCAGTCAGGAGATCAGATAATACGTGTCGTCGTCTAGTCGGTAGACTGTAAGTCTTGAATCGTTTATAGTGGATTGATTGGCAAAGTGCCCGGAGTTTTTTCCCAATTGGGTTTCTCCGTGATCATCTTGGTGTTGATTTATTACTTTCAATTTTTTTATTGATTGATCATATAAACTGTAATATTCAAACTTAGGACTAATATGACTTGCATATTTAATCATCTAGAGAAGAATTAAAAAGTGGCTTCTTGTTATTTAATTCGTTAGTATTTTTTAATTCCGCATATTACACATATTCATCCCCCTTTAAGTGTTGTTAAGGTCGAACTTGCTTTTCTCAAATCCCACTACAAGTTAGGAAAAAAATCATATTATATGTCGAAAGATAAATACAATTCCTATCTAACTAAATATTCAGTCAGTTCCGAATGGCCATTGCTGGAAAAATGAAAACAAAATCTTGAGTCAGTTAGACATGGAGTAGACGATGGGTTTATAAATTGAACTATTCCATCTAATACGTTAACATTTTGTATATTTTTAATTCCTCAATTAATAGTAAAGATTTTTAAATTAATTGCTTTTCCTTATTAACACTATCTAGTCCCTTACAATGTATATTATCATATATGACAAGCAAATGTATTCGTACTAAGACAAAGTCATTAGTGGTATTTTGTAAATATTGGAGCCTTCAGAGCATGTCCAATGATTCATTGAATTGCTAAAAAAATGCCATACAAGTATGTTAGGTTTTAAAATTGTTGGCAATCTTTTGACAAAACTATTGCTCTAAAAGAGTTTTTAAAAAGTCAAAGTGTCAAGTGGTTAGTTAGAAGTCCTAAGGTTCGAGCATGGAACGAGAAAAAAAGTGTCGTCGCAATTTCACTAGCATATCGCCTAGTTGATGCTCGAGCGGTCAAAACACCTATCTCCTGGACTTCGCTTGAGCGACACACTGTCGCTCGCTTGTCGCTAAACTTTCACTCAAGCAACAGTGTATCCCGGGAAAACCTAATTCGTATTTTTCAATGTTTGTATCTGGCCCATACTACTCAAAACCTCTACACTATATATATGGACGCCACCATTCGAAAAATTATGAGTTGAACATTAGAGAAACAAGAGATTAATTCATCCATGTCATTCTTAGAGTTCAACCTTCATATTGAGTACATCATTGCATTGAAAAACATCAAACTCACATTAACTAAACACCAAACCACTTACTTTCATAACATCTGTCAAAATTCTGAAGATCAAGGAAGGTAACTGAAGTTTCTAGTTGTTGGAGAACAATGAGTTCTCATTAATCCACAGGAGATAAATAATTCAGAAGGCCAGGAGTTAGTGCAGGAGCACGCAATTTAGGAGTGCTTTGGTAATTATAGTCTAGAGGTCAGAAAGTACTAGAGTTAGTCGAGTCGACAGTACTGTAAGTTAATCCGTTTATAGTGGATTGTTACTTACTTGGGCCTTGAGTTTTTACTAAGTTATGGGTTTTCTACTTCATCAAATTTCAAGTGTTATTTATTTTTTTCAGTATTTTATTATCTGCGACAATTCAACATAGGATAATAGTGCATGTGAATTCATCTGGATTAATTAGTAACTGTGACTTGTTAAATTGATAAATTTAAATTCCGTGATAATAGTGCATGTGAATTCATCCGGATTAATTAATAAATGTGACTTGTTGCATGTATTAATTGGTAAGTTTAAATTCCGCATAAACACATATTCACCTCCCTCTATTAGTTGGGTCGAATTTCGTTATTTCTAGTGGTATTAGAGCTACATTTCGATTCCTGACCCATATTTAATCTAGATGAGTCAGTCTCTTTCCGTACCTCCAATTTTTACAGAAGCAATTATGCATGTTGGAATGTTAGAATAAGAGCATTCTTTAAGTCTCTAGATGAGCGGATTTAGGTTAGTGTACAAGATGGTTGGACTACCCATTCTTCTACTGTTTCAGGTGTAGTTACTTTTACGGTCATTTCTCTTTGGACCAATGATGAACTAGCTGAGTGCAACTGGAGTAGTAAAGGGTTTTATGCCCTGTTTATTGCAGTGTGTGCTGAAGAGTCTAAGAGTGTCGATGTGTGAAACTGCGAAAGAAGTTTAAAATATTTTAGAGACCACACATGAGGGAATCAAAATCGTTAAGAACTCAAAGTTAAGTTGCTAACCGCTAGGTTTGAAGAAATTAGAATGAAGGACGATGAATCATTAGATGAATTCTATGCGAAGGTGAATGATATAGTGAACTCTAGTTTCAATCTAAGTGAAAAATCTCTTAGTCTAGAATTGTTCGAAAAGTCCTTAGATCCTTACATGAGAGGTTTAGGCCCAAGATTACTGCAATTGAAGAGAGCAATGACTTAGATATAGTTAAGATAGAGGAACTTGTAGGATCCTTTCAACTTATGAACTCAACATATTTCAACCTAAGAAGAACAAGTCATCAGCCTTGAACACTGTTAGGGAAGAAAAGTATGATTCATCTGATTTGGAATCACTTAATGATGAGGAAATAACCTACTTTGTTAAGAATTTCCAAAAAATGTTCAAAATAAGAAAAAGACTAAAGAGAAACAAAGAGGTGATTCCAGTGAATTTAGAAAGAGATCTAAATCTGTGAGATATTATAGTGTCAAGGGTTTGGCCATTATAGAAGTAAGCGCCCTAATGGTAATAGAAATCAAGGTAAAGCTATGAATGCAACTCTCACTGATGACGAGTCTAGCTCTAATAATCAAAGTAAGACATCTACACTTAAGGTGAGTAGAAAATGTATGGCTTTCATTGCTAGGATTAAAAGTGAATATAATAAGGACAAAGAGAAGGTTGAGGAAGTAGATAGCGGTGAGCAAATTGAGGAAGATTCTGCAGATGATGATGAGATTCGTGAGACTTATCAAAAGTTATTTGATGAGAGTATTAAGATAAAGAATGTCAATAAAGCCGTATTGAAAAATGTTAATGAGCTTGAGATAAAGAGATAGAAATCATAGTTAAACTTCAGGATTCTACCAAAAATCTGAATGAGCTGACCGTTGAGAATGAGAAATTAGAAACTCAGGTTAAGAACCTTCTGATTGAACTTAAAAGTGTTTATATCCAAAATTGATTGGATTTAAGGCATAACACGTACAAAATGTATAATTGACTAATGGTAAGAATTATTAAATAAATATAGTATTTTATAATCTTAAATGTTTGATATATATTATTTTTATTATTAAATGATTAAAATAATATTAAAAATAAGAAAAAAATATTTACACCTAAACCTCACTTAGGCTCGCTTAAACACATGAAGTTTGAAATTTCACCTCAACGCCTTACATTTTTTAGAACACTGCTCTATCTATAGAAATATATTTCTCTTCTCTCTATCGATTTCTTTTCTCTCAAAATATCACAATTCTTCAAGATCAATTAGGAGTCATTGTGCATAATTCAACGGAATCAATGGACGTCGGTATGTGTAGCGTCAATCGACTACTAAGGCATGGACATGGTTTTGAGATTCATTGGTTGAGATTCATCCGACGAAATATAAAGTCATTCATTGTTTTAATACTTTTAACTTTCATTTTTCATCTTTTTTTTTTTGGAAACTCTAAAAGTAGAAAGGGGTACAGAAGTGTGAAGGTGTTGTATTTTTTATTAGGATAAGTTATGTGATCTCTAAAGATTTCCTTTCAAGTTAGGTTTAGAAATTTAGGAGAGAGGACTTTCAAAGCATTCTAAGATTGTTGGTTGTATTTTGCTATCTGAAAACCTCTTGTACTTAGTATTTGGGTGAACATGCCAAGTGTTATTGAAATTACTACAAGTAGGAAACAACCTAAAAATGTCTTTGTGCACTTGTTACATCTCATGTCACATATACTTGTTCACACGTTATTGAGCATAAATCACACATCGATGTTCACATGTCACATATCAAATAAAACAAGTAACAAATCATTGATTTATGTTTAAAGTCACATATTACTATTTACATGTCACATGTCATATTGTATAGGTCACGGATCAATATCAATATGTCACAAATGAAAATTAATTGGTCACAAATCAAATGTTTCACGTCTTTGTGCACTCATAACATGTCACAAATTCAAATTCACATGCCACAGTTCATGTGTTATAGGTCACAAGTACCCAAGGGCGGACCCAGCACCCGACTAGCCCCCGCGGCCGCCCGTGCTGGATCCCTCAGGAACAATTTTTTTTTTGACAATAGATAAAAATTTAGGTTATATATTTGGTGATTCATTTTATTTTCAAACATTGCTTGTAGCGCATTTGGTTAGAGGTTATACATACAAATTGGAGGTCCAAGGATCGAATCCATTTCAAAATAATTTAAGTTTTCTAGTTCTACAATTTTTAACAAAACTAATGCAATAGAGAGGATTTGAACCTAAGCTCTTCCTTTGATTTATAGGAAATCTGACGACTATATCATTTGGTGAATACTATTCATATATATAACAAATTATATATGTTTAGTTTTAACAAAATAATTATTATATTTCTTTTTTATATTTTATTACGACTGACGGTCAACGATCGCCCGTGCTCACTCAAAATTATAGATCGGCCACTGCAAGTACTAGTTCACAAGTTACGGGTCATTGACAATTGGTTACAAATCATTGTCCACATTCTGACGCCAATTAATTGTCCAAATTGAAGTTCAATTAGATAATCCGTCAATTCTCGTCGATGTTTTTCTAAATTAAAAATTCAAACAAGTCGCTACCCTTGAGATGTTGTACTCATGGATCTCGAATTGAGCACCTTTATCTAGATCTGTACTACCACTGTGGTGTAAGAGGGGATGGCCATGGGTGGATATCGACGATTATGCTAGTCTGTAGAGAGAGATTGAAGAGATTAGAAAGAAATAGGAGTGAGTTGAGATTTATGATTGATGTGTATTAGATATATAATATATTATTTTATATATAATATTTATTAATTATCACCCGAGTTTTAAATTTTTAAATATTTTCTCTTAAAATTGAATTAAGGGATAGTTAAGTTAAGACCTGAATTATGTATTATTTCCCTTATGCAATCCCTATGAAAGAGTCCATGCCTTGGCTCATCCATGGATTGCGATCCACAAGCAAATGTTCAATTTGGACTATTGAGACCCAATTTTTTATATTAAGGTTACAAAACTAAAATGATACATTGGTAACTATAAATTTGAATAGAATTTCCTATTTATCTAAATATTAAGATCTTGTTTTCTGATAAAATTAAATAAACAATTGTCATATTTTTATGCAGAGTTAATTTCACTGAAGTTTGTGAAAAATTTTCAATATAACCTTAAAATATTTTTTTACTAATATAGTTACTAATGCTACACCAGTGGTTCTTAAATAATTTTTTTGGGTGACAAAATTTATTAATATTACAACATTGTGGGGCTCCAGTGCAAAAAATTAAATAAATAAATAAAGCTGCAAAATGCAAAGAAAGTTTAATCCAGATATAATTAAAGCTACATGTGAGATCCATGAAATATGTTGTTAATATTTATTGTTTGATTTTGATTTAGATTAAAATCAGATTTTAATCCGGCCCAAATATGCTCAAAATCTTATTCTCTAATTACTGTAATCCATATTTTCATCAAACTGATAATATGTTTATTGAAATTCATTAAAATCTTACATTTGATGCTAGTCGATTTTGCTGATACTTGATCGATTAGCAATGTTTTGCAAATGAAGAGGTTGGGTACCTCAATGCAATTTCTCCTACAGTTTGAGAATCGGTCGATAGTCCTTTATGTAAATAAAGAGACTACAAAAAATATTTAAGCAGACATTATAGTAGATATCATAATATATTGTTTTACCTTAAAGTAGGCTCCCCTTATATAGACTTTGAAATAGGTTATCGTGTCAATGAAGTGATTATGCACACATCGGACATGTGTCTTAGGGATCACTGTGATATCCAATTGAGGTACTTATATCCAGAATCACCTATTTCAATCAATCTTGCTACACATAGATTCTAATTGACATTCTACTTTATATTGTACAATGTGTGGCACACAATTTTACTATTGATTTCTCCCATACTTAAAATAATCGATGATCTCGATTTTTCCACCTATTATAATGTCATCTGATAAGTGTATTTTTGTAAACTTATTTAATATCTAAATAAGTTTAAATATTAATTAAATGAGTGAATTTCTTCTCACAAATGTGTAATTATTGCTTTTGTAGGTCATAAACCCAAATGAAAAAAGAATAAGGTAAAAAGGAAAGAAAAGGGGATCAAAAGTGTACAAAAACATGAAGATAAGGACCAAAGTGCACAAGTTAGAAAGTTGGAGGACCTTGGGTTGCCAATTTTGGTAGGCAAAACTAATATAAAGATCAAATTTTGAGGACCAGATTGTACATGATCAAAGTTGAGGGACCTGCGTGCAAATTATGGATGACTAAGAAAGATTAAAGAAAGAAAAAAAAAGCCCATGCTCACGCGTAGGATTAATTTTGTGCTCGCGCGGGAATGGTGTTTTCATTTACCTAGACCAAAATCTTTACACTACGCGCGCGCGCCAAGAATGCCAGTGCGCGCTCGCCGCCTTCCGACTGGGCAATTTTGCCTATTTCGCGTAAATTTTGGGACTTCTTCTGCAATTTCACCTGAGACGGCTTTTGGCTCTTTAAATACCACTTTTTGTTCAATTATAGGGAAAGATTGATAGGAGAACATTTCAAGGGGAGCTTCTTCTTCCTTATTTTTTTTCTTTTCTTATTTTTCTCTCTTCTCATTTTTTTTCATTTTCTTTTCTTTTCATTTTCAATTCCTTGGTATTTTGGGGTTACAAATCAAGAGCACAAGGAGAATACATATAAGAATTTGAAGAAATATTTGGGGAAGTCAAAGCTAAGCTTCAAACAAGGGTTTTATCCATAATTTTGTATTTTCTCAATTATTTTGCCATATTTGTAATGTATTGTTATCAATATTTTCTTTTTTATCATTTGTATAACAAGTGCTAATTATTTATGTTGGGATTTATGGTTGAAATTTAACCCAACTTTAATTAATGTTAATATTTGCCTTTTAATATTAAAATGCTTATTTTCATGTGTATTTATTATTGTGTTGAATTTTTTCATTTATTTGACAATTAAATGATTGAGTTTAGTGATTTCTATATTGTTCGAAACAAGATTATACATTTTAGATCAACTAGTAAATACTCAAGGTTTGTGTATGAGATAGAGATACACTTCTAACCCTAGGTGATCCATTAAGTTATTTTCACAAATATTTAATGCGGTTATTTGATTTTAATCAACATAAAGATATAGTAGGTTAACCAATCAATTCGTGTTAATTTCGCTCGAGATGGGTAATTAACTAAATTTGGAAAATCTGGTCTAATATAGTAAATAAGTAATTTATTAATTGGCATGTAGAGAAATTAATTATGTGATGATTGCGCGAAAACATGAATCCCAACTACGTTTTTCTTCCAAAATTCCCAAATGTTTATATTCTCTTATTTCGTAGTTTTTTTAGTTAATTTTCCTTAATTTCCATAATAAAAGTTTATTGTTAAAATTAAATTGATTAAAGTCGGTGTAATTGAAAGTAAACATTACTCGAGGGATCGACAACCCGGACTCAAAAAAGTCAACGTTATTACTTAAACGCGACCCATGCACTTGTGGTATATAATTTTAGTGAACAAGTTTTTGGAGTCGTTGCCGGGGACTATTTTTACTTTTATTACCACTTTAATTAATTTTAGTTTTAACAATTTTTTTATTTAGTTACTTGTTTGTTTTTATTTTTTTTATATTTGGCCAACCCCCGTATTTTTAATTTATCTTGTATTGGTATTCTCTCCTTTTATTTTATAGCTATAGTTGCATTATTCCAATCTTGGTAAAGTAACAAAATGTTTGCAATGTCTAATCTCTATATTGACTATGGAAATATGCTAGAAGGTCCAAGATGTGAAATTTGTCAAGCGATGCATTGGACAGACCAATGCTTGTATTCGTGCACCGATACCTCAATGTCGAAACTTCTTTGGAATGTCGAAACTTCTTTGGTTTAGACAATATTTGAAATGTTGAAAACAAGCACTGGACAATTTTGATGATAGTTACATGCTCGCGGAAGATTATGTACCGACGATTGGGATGAGGACATCAAACTTTTCGGAGATAGTCCTCCATTTTTGAATGAGAAGGTATTGCAATGTATTACCATGAACTTGTCGAGTTGAATGTAGATGACATGCTTGTGGGAGATTACGAATATTGGGATGGATTTCAAAAGTGAGGGTATAATCCACTCAACGAAATTAATAGGAAAAGCTTGCCATTGCTAGTGAAGTTTGATTGTGGACTACTCATTCAACTCGATGAGAGTTCAACCATTGAAGAAGAGCCTAAAATGAGTGAAAATTTAATCACAACTGAGCAAAATGAGGATGTGGCAATCAATGAGGAGAAAATCAACTTACACTCTTCCGACTTAGTTGAATGCCAAGATATTGATTTTGATGAGGAAGTTGAAATCTTCATTATTGAATTTGAATTGGATGTAATAGGCAAGTCCTATTATATGGAAAGGGGCAATGTCGAGTTTTGGAGATCCAATGAAGAGTGGAACAAAGCCAAATGAAAAAAAATGGGCAATACATCCAAAGTATTCTTTAGATGCCCATGAGTCAATTGCCAAAGTCGAGATAAAGACTATAAAAAAGCGCCTATTGGGAGACAACCCAATTTTCTAACTTTTAATCTTTTTATTTACTTTTATGCATTTTCATGTTTATTTGATTAGCTATCATTTTTTGTGGGTAGTTTTTAAAGTCCCACATATCTATGGTTCCTCACAAGTTTGGGGGTAGATTGGTGTACAAGAAGGTCACTTGCCCAAGTTCATTAAAAGTATCATAAGTCTAAGTAGAGTATTGGTACCTCTTTACCAAACGTCCGATTGGGGCAGTTTCGTTTCCCTCTTTTTTATTTTATCTTGTTCTTTTACACATTGAGGACAATATGTAATTTAAGTTTGGGGGTGATTGTGCTTAAATTGGTGATATTATGTTGATATATTAGATGGTCTTGCCGGCTTAGGATGTTTTGATGTTTAAAATTGTTTTTGATTATCAAATATGCTATTTGTGCCTAAGTTTTTCACAAATTGCTTGTCCATGTGATATCCCAAGTTACATTGAATACAATGGTCACATTTAATTGTAATCTAGATGTAAAAATTTTTGATTGATGGATATATTTTTTTGAATTGGTAAGAACTAGGTTGTGAGTTGTGTTAAAAATTTTATCAATTTTACATTATCTTCTCTTTCACTTAACCATATTGTGAGATAAGTTTGAAGGTGGTAGAGCCGGCGAAGGATATTATCTAGAAGTGTGTTAATTTCATGCATGTTGATAAAAGAAAAAAAAGGAAAACAAAAATTATGGGAGTGTCTTTTGTCAAGTACAAGCTAGGTAATGACCACATGCTAAGGATCTAAGCCCGATTAGTTTTGTTATGCTTAAAAGAATGATTTTACACTTGGTGAATCTTAGGCCTCACTTCGTAGCCTTTTTTACTTGAGTTATTAAGTCCGTTGGGGTATCTTGAAACCCGGTACCCTTTGGTCTAAACAATCCGGAAGCTATCGACCTAAAGCTCCCTACAAGGGTCAAAAAGAAAGGTTAAGGGTGTGAGGTCAATTAAGAGCTTTAATTGAAAAAAAAAAATTTGATTTGGTGCAATTGTTTTCGATATTTGGGCTTAGATAACAAGTGAGTTTGAATTACTTAGTATATACTTAAATGTCAAAGCCCTTATCTAGTGGAGAATCATCACGTGGAAAGATTTTTGACATTTCCGATTAAGCCCAACCAAACTAGAGTGGGAAAATAAATGAGTAATTTGAGAGCAACCTTTAGATTTACACTTGGGAAAAGAAGGTAAACATATATTTAAGGAGTGTGAATCTCACGAGATGGAAATGAAATATTTGACCATAAAGGGTTGGGTTGAAGTCAATTTGAAATTTTTTCCATCTTGACAACATTTTCATAATTTAGATAATGATTGAAAGCGGCTATGTACACACGCACCGATTGAATATTGGATAAGCCTAAATTATTTTTTCTAGCATTATTTGGAGCATATTTGTGAATTGATTACACAATTTTACACTTGTTAATTTTATGCAAGCTATCTAATATGTTGATCTTTATCATGTGTTGCTTGATTATGTTGTAGATAATCTTGCTCGAGACGAGCAAGAACTTAAGTTTGAAGGTATTTGATAAGTGTATTTTTGTACACTTATTTAATATCTAAATAAGCTTAAATATTAATTAAATAAGCGAACTTCTGCTCACAATTGTGTAATTATTATTTTTGTAGGTCATAAACCCAAATGAAAAAAGAACGAGGTAAAAAGGAAAGAAAAGAGGATCAAAAGTGTATAAAAACATAAAGATAAGGACCAAAGTGCACAAGTTAGAAAGTTGAGGACCTTGGGTTGCAAATTTTGGAGGGCAAAATTGATATAAAGATCAAAATATGAGGACCAAATTGTACATGATCAAAGTTGAAGGACAAGTCGTGCAAATTATTATAAAGATCAAATTTTGAGGACCAAATTGTACATGATCAAAGTTGAGGGACCTACGTGCAAATTATGGATGACTAAGAAAGATAAAAGAAAGAAAAAAAAGCCCGTGCTCGTGCGCAGGCTTAATTTGGTGTTCGCGCGGGAATGGTGTTTTCTTTTACCGAGACCAAAATCTTTACACTATGCGCACGCCAAGAATGCCCGTGCGCACACTCCGCCTTCCCGCTGGACAATTTTGCCTATTTCGCGTAAATTTTGGGACTTCTTCTACAATTTCACCTGAGACGGTTTTTGGCCCTTTAAATACCATTTTTTGTCAATTTTAGGGAAAGATTGATAGGAGAACACTTCAAGGGGAGCTCCTTCTTCCCTATTTTTTCTTTTCTTTTTTTCTCTCTCTTCTCATTTTTTTTCATTTTCTTTTCTTTTCCTTTTCAATTCCTTGGTATTTTGGGGTTTCAAATCAAGAATACAAGAAGAATACATCTAAGAATTTGAAGAAATATTTGGGGAAGTCAATTATCAACATTCTCCTTTTTATCATTTGTATAATATGGGCTAATTATTTATGTTGGGATTTATGGTTGAAATTTAACCCAACTTTAACTAATTTTAATATTTGCCTTTTAATATGAAAATGCTTATTTTCATGTGTATTTGTGTTGAATACTTTTCATTTATTTGACAATTAAATGATTGAGTTTAGTGATTTGTATATCGTTCCAGAGAAGATTATACATTTTAGATCAAATAGTAAATAATCAAGGTTTGTGTATGGGATAGAGATATACTTCTAACCCTAGGTGATGCATTGAGTTATTTTCACAAATATTTAATGCGGTTGTTTGGTTTTAATCAATATAGAGATATAGTATGTTAAACAATCAAATATGGTTAATTTCGCTCGAGAGGAATAGTTAACTAAATTTGGAAAATCGGGTCTAACATAGTAAATGAGTAATTTATTAATTGGCATGTAGAGAAATGAATTAGGTGATGGTTGAGCGAAACCATGAATCCCAATCACATTTTCCCTCCAAAATTTCCAAGTGTTTATGTTTTCTTATTTCAGGCAGTAGGTAGATATTAGGAGGGTAACATTTTATGTAAATGGAGTGCAATGAAATTTGAACCACTTGTGAAGAGGCATAGTTACTAAGTAGTATCTTTTGCATGTAACTTGTCTTACTGCAGTAAAACAGTTGTTGATTTGATTAATGGACTAAAAACCTGATTTTTTCCTTTAAAAATACTCTATAATGCACAAAATACTGATCTAACTAAATCAAAATAAGAACATAATGAAGTTAAAGGGCTATAGCAATAAAAGTAGCATATTAGCTCAAACTTGATAGCAGAAATAGAAATGAGGAAAGAAAAATGAGGGATAGAACAATCCCCAAAATCTTAGGCTTGTACTCAGGCCACAACCAGAATAAAATTAAAATGGTATATAGTTATCAGAAAAGGGGAACCAAGGTTGAGAATTCAATTACATTGCCATCAAGAAAATTTATAAAATAAAATCAGGGATACAGTGAAAGTCCATGGCAACTGAGCAATAGCAGGAGGGGACAATGATCCATCTTTGTCCTTCTCCTCCTGAACTGAAGCATCATCTAAATTCTTCATGCATTTCTCAAGATTAGCTTGATGCACTTACAATCCTGTTTGCCTGTCAATCAGAGCAGTAAAACCTAATTGGAATTTTGCTGTGAGGTTCTTAGTTTGAGGAAAAACCTTTACAACTTTGATTCATTTCCTTAAAGAACATAGAAATTTCGTCACCTTGATAGGTTGAATATGAAGAAACTACATTTGAGCAGTTGAAAAGCTAATCCAGTTGTCCCCTTCCTCAGCTTCAGTGGCAGGTGGTGATGCGCAATAAAATAAGCCCCTTTTTGAAGT
>CAIGRB010018028.1:7891-27976 GCA_903798255.1 Fraxinus quadrangulata | reverse complement strand
TTTTTTTTTTATTTATATTTGTCACTTTTTTTTTGAATTCATGTGACTTTTTTAGTGTTTGTCATTTTTCTCTATCACCTTTTTATGTCCTTTTTTTAATTAAAAAGTGATATTAAAAGTAACTTTACACTAAACTTTTTATTAGAATGTGATACAATTCACCCAAAAAAGTGATGAAAGTGATCGGTGTTTCATCACTTTTTTGAGTTTTTATCATTTTTTTAAATTTATGTCATTTTATTGAATTGATTTTAAAGTTTTGATTGGTGTTTTGTCACTTTTTTTTTAGTCGTCAGTTTTTTTAATTTATGTAACTTGATTAAACTGATTCAAGGTTTTGATTAGTGTTTTGTCACTTTTTGAATGTTTATCACTTTTTGGAATTTTTGTGCATTTTTAGAATGTTTTCACTTTTTTCCTATCATTTTCTTAAAATTTTTGTCACTTTTTTTAGTGACAAACATCACTTTTTAATAAGAACGAGATTGTATGTTATTTTTTAATAAAAAAAGTAATACTTAACTTTAAAAAGCGACATCGTGTCACTTTTTTAAGTGACACAGTATTTTTTACTTCAAAAATACTTTTCATATGATTTTTTAAAAGTCCCCTAATTTTAAGGGTATTTTTGTAAGTTGCCCTACAAGTTATTGGCCTCCAATTTTCTAATAATTCATTTTTTTCTTATTTTTTAATTCCACATTTTTCTAAAAAATCACTATTTCAAAATATATTATCCAAAAAATGGAACTCAAATGGGGGCTAAACTTAAATTTGACTCATGTTTATAAATGCTTTATTGATAAAATCGGTATCCATCAATAATTAGTTCAACTTTTTGAGGAATGCATAAAGTTTTCATAAAGGGAAAATTAGGCGCGCTACTATTAAAAAATAAAATATTAGATTAATATCCTGAAAAAACAAAGTGACAGAGTATGTCTGTCTTTTTTTTAAAAATTTTTTTTTTCAAGAAACTAACTCATATATAAAAAATACAAATAAAGTGTTACATTATGTCACTTTTTAATATAAAGTAATGTTTGAATTCATATTCATATTTAATTTTTTTATAAATACACGTGTATGAATCTCTTTAATTGATTCTGAAGAATTCAAATGATATAAACTATGGCCTCTTTTAAAAAAAGTGACAGAGAATATCACTTTCAAAATTTAATATCTTAATTCATATGCAAAATACAAATAAAGTGTTACACCATGTCACTACTTAATGTAAAATAAGGTTTCAATTCATATTCGTATTTAAATTTTCACAAACGTGCATGTATTCATCTATTTAATTAATCCTAAAGAATTAAAATGAGATAGACTGCGACATTTAAAAAAAAATTGTCAGAGAATGTCACTTTTATCAATCTCATTTTTACACACACCTTGCATACACCACTTAAATTTATCCAAAGTTTATTTTTAATATATATTAACTCAATCAAATTCATTACATCATTTTACTTTCTTATACAAAATAAGATTTGAATTCGTATTCATATTTAAAATTCAAAAACACACATGCATATATTTAATTGTTCCAAATTAATTTGAATGAAATATGCCGTGACCTTTTCAGAAATAAGTGATGGAGAATGTCAATATTTCACATTCTCATTATCGTAAACACCTTGCATGCATCGCTTTAATTGATCCGAAGTTAATTTTTCATATATTAACTCAATTTATTTCCTCTCAAGATCAACAATGTTATTTTTTCAACTATTTTTCCATAAAAAAAATAACATTCATAAAGCATAAAAAGGAACATTCATAAATTTCGATTATTTACGTTATTAGGTTCAAAACTAAACATGATCTCGAAACTAACAAGAAAGTGACAGGGATGATGCACTTATAAGATCATTAGGATTTTCAAGTGAAGTTTTATTCAACTCGAAATTGTTTATTATGACTGTTGCTTTCCTAATCTATGCAAAAAGAGTATTAAACAATCTCAAAATGGCAGATTTGGGGAACTAATTGAAAAAAAAATTCGAAACACAAAGCTTGTAATTTTTGGTTGTTTGGGCTGTAAATTTAGGGAAGAAAACTTTGAAGAAAATGTAGTTGAAGCAGTATTTGATCTTATTTGTGCTTGATTTGTGCAACATTTCATCTTTTTTCTTTGATTTTCCGTGATTTCTCGAGCTTGGAATGGTTGAAAAAAATATTGTTGTTGTTGTTTAGGTTTGTTGTTTTTAGTTTTGGAGCGCAAAAAATTACGTCTTGTATTAAGTATTTGCCTTTTAACTGAAGTTGTCATGATTTTTCAAAATGATCCTAAAAGTAATGGTATTTGTTTAAGTACCCCTTTCATAAATCAGCTCAGCAGTAGAAAAATTAGAATTTTTATGAAAATTTAGTTATATAACCAAGATGGATTGTACTCGAAAATTATGGGCTCTATGGCTTAGGTGAAATTTCAAATCTAGTTGAGAAAAGTCCTCTTTCGAGGTACTTGGTTCACTTGCCAAATTGAAGCAATTGATTGAGTCTAGATAGGTTTTAGAGGCAAGTCTTATCCAAGGAATTGGGCTTTCCGAATATAATGACAGTCCACTTCAATATGTTTGGTACGTTCATGATGCACATGATTAGTCGTAATCTGAATAGCACTAATATTATCACCATGAAGAGGGGTAGGCTGTGATTGGGAAACACCAAGTTCTGCAAGTAGAACACGTGGCCACACAAATTCAGAACATGCAGCGGACATAATGCGGTATTCAGCCTCAGTGAAAGACTTTGAAAGACATTCATGTTTCTTACATTTTCAAGAAATGATAGCACCATCCAAAAAATACACTACCCAATGGTAGATCGTCGAGAATCAGGACAACCGCCCCAATCAACATCACTATAGGAAGTGAGCTGGAGAGGCATCCCCCAAGGAAATAATAAACTACGATGAGTCCCAATAAGATAGCGAATAATGCTGCAGACAACTACTAAATGAAGTTGACGAGTGGTGTCCATAAATTTACTAAAAGTATGAACCGCGAAAGAAATATATAGACATGTGATAGTGAGATAGATAAGACTACCCACCAACTTTTGATATATGGTAGGGTCTTGAAGGATATGCCATTCATCTCTTCGATATTTAACATTAACCTCCAACAGAGTATCAACTGAGAAGGCTTCAAATAAATCAGCCAACATAATCAAGTCTTGAGTATACTTATCTTGATTCAAGAAGATATCATGCGGTGTTGGATGAACCTCTAGCCATGGTCTTTCATATGAAAAACTGAGTGAAGATGCTGTTGAAACTTCTGAATAAGGATGCGATCAGATCTAGAAATAATAATATCATCGACATATACTAACAAAAAAACGATGCCAGTAGTACTCTTGGGAAGGGACATAGATGCATCATACTGACATTGAGTAAAGGAAAAATCTAAAAAGAGTGCGGTAGAACTTGTCAAACCATGCTTGAGAGGCCCACTTAAGACCATATAAAGAACATTTTAGCTTATGTACATAGTCAGCTGAGGGAAGATGCACACTAGATAGAAGTTTTATATAAATCTCTTCCTTAAGGTCTCCATGTAAGAATGCATTCTTTAGATCCAATTGATGTAAAGACCAAGACTAGGAAGGGGTAAGCGATAACAAAAGGCGAACGGTGATCATTTGAGCAACACGAGCAAATATCTCATCATAGTCTATTCCATACTCTTGCCCCAAGGCAACGAACCGAGCCTTATAGCACTCAAGAGAACCATCAGAATGGAACTTGTCTGAATATACCAATTTACTCCCAATGGGTTTCATAGTCTTGGGACATGGCACAACATTCCATGCATGGTTAGCCTCAAGTGCCTCAAGTTCTATATTCATCACATGTTGCAAACACTCTTGTTCTATAGCTTATCTATATGAGGCATGGATGGAACGGAGTTTAGTTAGGGATATCAACAACTCGAGTCAAGAGCCAAAACTCGAAACTCGAGCTCGACTAGAGTAAAAATGGTTCGAGTTTTGTTTTGCCTGAGCCGAGCCAACTTTTTCTCTACCAAAAAAATTAAGCTTAACCCGAACTTTCGACTTGGACCTTAGCGAGCCGAGTCAAGCTGGCTTATTTTTTTTTAATTCAAGAAAAATCTTTTAAAAAATTTTAAAATGTAAAATTTGTGTAATTTATACGAATTATAAATTAAATAAAAATAACAATTCTCTTCCTTTTTCCGGACTTGAGACCTGCTACAATCAAGGTAGATAGAGTTAAAATTGTACACGAATCTATGCTATTTATACGAATTATATATTTATTAAAAGTTACTAGCCTCATCCTTTTTTGGGCTTGGAATCTGCTACAGTCAATGCAGGCGGAGTTAAAATTGTAATCGATTAAAATATTTCATGTACAATTTTTCTTGAAACAAATAAATTTAAAAATTACATATTTTTTTTGAAACTAATCAATTTAAAAACTTACAATATCCTATCATTAAATCTACTGCAACTCTTCGATCATTATACTATCAACTTATTCTTGAATACGTAATTCCACACATTGCCACGTCTTCAAGCATATTAAAGCCTACAATATATCTTCTTTTAATCTTGGTCATTCGTCTAATAAAACTCAACTACCTAAACTAAATGCAGCCTCCAATGTTATCATAAACACCAGAGGTATTAGTAGATCACGTGCAATTTTTGATATAATTGGATATTGCATTTCGTTATACATCCACCATGACAAAAAACTAAATTCTTGTAATTCTTTTGGTTATAACACACTACGAACGTCCATGCACATATACCTAGCCACCTCAGAATAATTTTAAGATTTGTACCTCTGACATCTATCACTCGAGATATTGATGAACTATAACTAAATGGGGGAATATTTTTCGAGAACAACTTTGTTCATACTAGTATTATCAAAAGTAAAAGTTCAAACGATTTCTTGTATATCATATTCTCATATAATATCTTTTAAAACAATGTATGTATAAGTAGCATTATGGAGATATTCTACACATCTGAATGCAATAATTCTTTTATGTAGAAGCCATGGTGATCAATGTAACGAGTTGCAGCAACAATATAACCTTGTTTATTACCACCGGTCGATAAATCAGAGGTAAACGATATAAGACTATTAAAAGTTTTTGGACTTTCAACAGCAGTTTGTTTTCATTTGTTATATAATTTTATAGTATCTGAACGAAAAATATTTCTACAACGAGAAGGATAGATGGTTGGAGATAATTCTGCAAGAGTGGGTAAAGTGTATTGAGTCTATCATCGTAAGTGGCAAATCTGCTGCAGCCACATATGCAGTCATTCCTTCACGAAATATTTTTCGTGAATATACAAAGGTGAAAAGAGTAGATCCAGAATTGATAAACACTAGTCGATTTGTTTTAGGTTGAGACTGCTCTTTGCTACTCCTTAATACGTGCATATTCAAATGCGTTGCGTTTGAACCGGACTTCTAACTAAGTTATTTGTCACAGTAATTGCAACATACTTTCCAAATATTAACTCAATTTTGAACACTAACCTTTTGAAGTGTTATATGTTGCCAACAATCTGATAATTCATTTTTCGACTTTTTAGTCTTGAGTACTTCTTCATCTTCGATATATTCCAAATCAATTGGAACATTCTGACATGTATCGTAGCTGGATGGAGTACTTGAACTACCCTTAAACTGATTAATCTCATCACTTGTAAAATTCATCCATAACTACTATAGCAAAAGATAATTAATATAAGAGTAAAAAAAACTGAATATTATATCAAAGAAATTGGAGATTGTAGTTGAAACTATAATATTGCAAGTTTAAATTGATTGAAGTAAATTAATATGAAACTCAAAATTTTATCGCTATATTTATATCAAAAATAATATATCCTTCAAATTCAAATTTGAAATATGATGTGCACAACATAAGCTACACGTAGCTGCCTTTAAAAAAGGCAGCTAGCAGCCTTTGACGAGGTAGCTTGCAAGTTTTTTTTTTTTCAAACTTTTTTTAAGTTTTGTTAGTTACTATTTTTTTTTAGGCTCGACTTGGCTCGTAACGGGTTGGCTAATGTGGCTCGTGGAGCCACGCACCCTAAAATGGGGCTCAACCTAAGTCGACCCGGCTTGGACTTTTGCTGGACCGAGCCATGGGCCGCCCAAGCAACATTGACACACCTAAGCTTAGTGTAGTATTCATAAAGCTATTGAAGGAAAAACCATACATATCTGGTGATAGAGGAACACGAGAAGCGTGACGAAGAGTGACAATGGCAAAAGATCATATGGTGACGGATTTGAAGTCGTAGGTGGGAGATCAGGGAGGCTTGGAGGACAGTCGTCTAAGAAAGAAACTCAAGAGCTGATTGGTACCGTATGCCCACGATTGTAAACAAGACTCGACTTGAACTAAGAGGATTCCGTAGGGAAATCAGGCAATACAGAGAACACAGAAGGAGAAAAAACATTTTCTAAAATGAAGAAAGATTTTTTGTTTCAAAGAATACAGCATTTCGAGAAATCCTAATACGTTGTATCTTAGGATCATAACATATATACTCTTTTTGAATACCACCATATCCCAGAAAAGAACACTTGACAGACTGATGTATGAGTTTTGTCCTTTTATGTGGTGGTAAATTAACAAAACAATCACAGTCAAAGGAACGAAGATGAGAATATGTGGTTGTTGGCCAAAGACCTTATAAAATGGAAAAACATTATTAAAAGTGGGAGAAGGTAACCGATTTATGAAATGCACAGTGGTAGACAAGGCTTCATACATAAAGAGAAAGAGGAACATAAGACTTAATCAAAATTGCTCTGACCATGTCAGAAGGTGACAATTTTAGAGTTCTGCCACCCCATTTTGTTGAGAGGTAGAAGGGCAAGATCCCTGAGAAATAATACATTTGGTCTGCAAGAAAGATTGAAACGCACTAGACATATATTCACCAAATTAGACTTTGATTGAAGAAGAAAATTGGTTGTCAATGAAAGTATGAAAATACTAAAAAGCAGAGAAAACCTCAATCTTCGCACGGAGAAAATAAATCCATGTGAACCGACTATAATCATCGATAAAAATAACAAAGTATTTATAATGAGCAAGATCGAAAATATGTGAAGCATGAGGGCCATGAGAAGGGAATGATAAAACCTTACTTTTGGAAAGTTTATAAGAAGTACAATCAAAAGTGATAGATGAAATCGAAGTAGAATTCTTATTACCAAGCAAATCAGAGTTTAACAAGTATTGTAACACATTGGAATTGAGATGTCTCAATTTCTTATGCCAATAAAAATATTAAAAGTAGCAGAATTACAAACAATAGGAAAAGACGAAATAGGAAGGAGACGTCCATCCTAAGGCCTCTCATGATCGTCCACTTGGACACCTGATCCTACAAATGACAACCAGAAGAAGAAAACGACACAGTGCAATTGTTATCAACAAGTTGGCCAATAGATATAAGATTAGTTGATAAAATAGGAGAGGCTAAAACATTGTGCAAGTCTGATGATATATCACCCACGACTGAGATAAAAAGAGTGTTATTATCGATAGTATGTATATTGAGAGGTCCAGTATATGGTCTAAGGTTACTAAACAACACATGATCATGAGCTATATGATTAGAAGCATTTGAGTCTAATAACTAAGAAGAATACCTGAGACGCCTAAGGCAGACAAAGCAGAAATAACCATTTGTTGGATCATCTCAGGAATGACGGAGTTTTAGGGAAAATGCTGAAACTTGAGCAAAAGCAGGTGGTAGAGCAGAACTGGAGGCTAAAGTGGTAGCAACAACATAATTTGCTCCAATCTTGCGTGGAGGATGAGTAGGACACTCCTCAATGACATGACCAGACTTTTTGAAAATAATTGCAAATTTTTCTGGGACACTGAAGAACCATGTGACCAAATTCCTTACAACTGTAACACTGCACACTAGACATATGCCAAGGTTTGAATTTTCCTCGAGTCATAAACACAAAAAAAAAAAAACCGGTGCTGCTTGATTCTGATGTTGTTCTAAAAAAGTACGAGTGATAAGATGATGCTCCTCCCTCAGTAACTCACACAATAGCCATCCAACATTGAAATAGATTTGCGATTCATAAGACTAGACCTAGTGGATTCAAATTTAGCTCACAATTTCACGAGAAATTGATCGCTCTTGGCGACTTCATGTACTCCTTGGACAGCCTCCAAATCGTCGGGTGAAACTGATGCATAGATAATATCTGTGTACTCGTCCAAATGTTAGAAAAACTATAATAATATTCTTCAATAAAGCGTGAGTCTTGAGAGAAATTTGTCAATTCAAACTCCAACTGAAGTCGTCTAGCATTGTTGCTCTGAGTGTTGGCTTTCTTCAAGAAATCCCACATAGCAAGAGCTGAATTGTACAGCATGGGATTAAGAACAATCTAAACATCAACAAATCCTATTATCCATGCCATAATAGGAGAATTTTTGGTTCCATGCAAGATACTTCTTCTTGTCATTCTCTTGATTATAAGGCAGAAGATTTCCATCAATATAACCCACAAATCCATTTTCCCTTCAACCAACAACTGAAAGTGAAATGTCCATGAAAAGGGAATACAAATGGAATCAGCATTCTCAAATGACATGATGAAATCCAAACCGAATTAATGAAACTCAAAAACTCAAGCACAAATAAAATAGGTGGCACCAAAAACTCAAGTCCAAACAAATTTAACCCGCCAAAATAAAAACACTTCTAAATACAACTATACCCACAAAAGCAACCCAACAAGAAAATGGAAGCACAAATGAATATTACTCCCTATAGCCCAACTTACAGTAACTCACATAGACAGAGGCAGCCTACTTACGACCAATAGAAACCCACGCCTTGCAATAAACACAGAGGCGTAAAAAATCTGACCGTTGACCACAGACAGTGCCTAAACAAGGTGTCACGGCAAGAATCCAACCCAAAAGACGTCGGAACAATGGAGTTCAACCTTAGATAGCGCAAAAAAAGGTTGTGTTATCATTGGAAGAACCGGAGATGAAGCAATAAAAAGGAGACTACCCAAGGACTTAAACTTCGATGAATGGTGGTCCGACTACAATCGCCAACCACAATGATCCAGCCTTCAACCATAGACAGCACCAAAAATACAAGAGAGCAACCATAAGTTCAAGAAAGAATTTTTAGGGCTCTAATATCATGCCAATTTTGCCGAATGATTCTTTATTCCATATGCCTTTTATTATAGAAGTTTTGCTATATACAAGGAAACAATAATTCTGTACAAGTCAAAATCAATCCCATATATTATGCAACTTTACAAGGTAACCCCTTATCTTTAAATAACGCCTCTAACAGACTAAGGAATGACGATTGAAGAATTATAGGGAAAAATTGGACGAGATTAGAAGTATAATGAGTGAAAATCCGCGTAAATCATACATTGGAGAAGGTTCAGGACAAATTTGTAATTGGTCTCAAACTTAACTATTGCTTGACACGTTGCTAGGCGTCAATATCGATGGTTATGAATTTATGATAAATTAAAAAGGGATATGTTAATTTATCAATTATAATTAGATGAAAATAATAATTCATATCGTTAATTAATGATGTCACTAATAAATTAATTGACAAGTATTGGACAATTTGTATGCATAATTAACTGGTTTGCTTGTTAATGGGTCCAAGTTAATAATTGAATTAATTAATATATGAACCAAGTTTAATTAATTAGGTTAATTAAACATTGGACCGGATCAAGTTTAATGGATGAGTTAACCCTACTTGAACTTCTATTAATAAGCTGTTAGAATTTGAGAGCTCATAATGCATAATCGTTATCTTGCTAGCACAAGAAAAGAGAAATTATAATTCTCATTCTTGTTATTTTTTATGAATTACTATTGAAAGTTGGACAATTGAATAACTGAAGATTGCATATCATGATTGTTATTCATAGAATTAACTAAATCTATAATTATAATTTATGATTAATTATTTTTTTTGCTTGTTAATTGTCCGAAGTTAATTAATTGGATTAATTAATTTATAAACCAAGTCTAATTAATTAGATTAGTTGAACATTGGATCAGAGCAAGTTTGAACTTCTATTAATAAACTGTTAGGGTTTGAGAAATTATAGCACATAATCATTATCTTGTTAACATAAGAAAAGAGAAACCACAATTTTCTCGTTACCGTTTTGTTGTGTGGATTACCATTGGAGGCTGGACAATTAGACAATTGTGAATTGTAGATCGTAATTGTTCTTCGCAAAATTAACTAAATGTATAATTCTAATCATAGATTCTATCTAAATACAAAACAGATCTTTCGTGGAAATTGATTTTTTTTTTAAATTTCGATGTGCACGATTGAGTAAATTCCCAACATAATAATTGTCTAATAGACCGGTTCTATAAATCTTGAATGATTTTTGGTTACTTGAAGTTGTACGCTGAACGATTTAGCTCTAGTTTAATGCAGTGATTTCTTCCGGTGATAAAAGCTCAAATGGGGATTAGGAGCTTGCTCTGAGTCTCTTGCCTTATGTTGAAAAATCAAATATTATTGTGTTTTTTTCTTTTACGTTTTTTTTGTCAGTTTACCCTTGCCGTTGGATTAAAATCATTCTAATAATTTGGACCTAATCTTAAAAAGCAACATATACATTTTCCCACAACAAACACACTTCATGACCCTATCGAAATGCCAATGTTGTGCTCATATAGAATCTGATCATGACTTATTAATTTGAGGCAACTAGCGGGCGACGTTTGGCAGCACTTTGTAGATATTTTTCAAATTGTTTTGGCTTAGTATCAGATTATTCAGCAGCGTTTCCAAGAGTACGGATTTTCAGTTAACTATGTTAAATTTGGTCATATTCGATCAATTATCCCTATCTTAATCACTTGGTTTATTTGGACAAAAAGAAATGATTGCAAATATCGAGGGATTAAAATGAACGAGAATAGGATAACTCGACGAGTTTATAGCAAGGTCTACCTTACGCATCTAGGTGCTTTATTTAATTATGATCTTTGCCAGGACTATTTAGATGTAACAAATTTAACGTGATATTCAATATTTCCTCCTCCTCCTCCAAAACCGATTTTTGTTTCTCGGATTAAACCACCACATGGGTTGTGTGAGCTCGATACCAATTGTTGTTGGCATGGCAACTCGAGATCTATTGCATAAGGTGATATGTTGAGAGGTCCAACTAAGTATTGTGTGAAGCTTTCTATGCATTCTATGGTTCAGGTACAAGGGTTGAATGTTGATGCCATTGCTTGTGGTTTACGAATGTGTTGTCGAAGGGAAATTAAAAAAGTACAGTTTGAATTTGATTCCCATGTGTGGTTGACCGTCGTGTTCAAAAACCATCTGGAACTAGGTGAAAAGTTCAGCTGGCATTTCACTACATCAAACAAAGTAAGCAATTCTTTGACTTTTAAATTTCTCATATCTATTGTGAAGGAAATAAAATTGCAGATATAAGTAAATGAAGAATTAAGGAAGAGATTATAGAGAACTACACTTAGGGGAGCTATCTTCAGAGATCAATGTAAACAATTATATAATCCTGATATCAAGATCTTTAGAATTCATAATTTTCACATATAGATTAATTGATCAAGAGACATACCTTGATCCATAGCAATAATAATGAAAGATTTAAACCTACAAAATAGGAACTAATAAAATCTAGAAAATGTTCTCTATCTTTTCCTCACTGTAATTGAATTATATAATTTGATGAGTTTCATTCACTTTTATAGGTAGGGAGAGGCAGTCCAAGAGTTATGCTGTCCAAGGGTCGTGAAAAAACTATTCACTTTCCATCAAAGTAGATAGCTATAAAAATTGCCACTTCTCAATGGACCAATAGAATTTTAATAATAAACCACTTTAATTTATTTATTAATAATATTATTTGGACTATTAATTGGTTTTACATTCTCCCACTTGGTCCATGTAATATTACATTATTATGTGGTCTATAACTTAATGCGCATACATAAAAAAATATTTCTCATACATTGGTCACTTAATATATCATCCTTAAGTAAAAACTAATAAGAGTTATATCGGTTTTACACCATCATTTCGGCATAATTCCTTCCATGTACTACAATATTAGTCCCTACCTAACATGACATGTAATGAGAAGTTCAATAACTGTATTTTAATAATGTCTTGAAAAGACTGTCACTGTCATCATTCATATAACCATTCATGTACATATACCAACTATTATGACATGAATAATATTTTTGCCAAAAACAATACATAAACGAGCTCAAAGTATCAATTACTTAAATTCCATAATGTCAATGATCATTTCCAATAATGCTAATTCTTTCGACATGTTCATTAAATGTCTTCGGTGGCAATTCTTTCGTTAGTATATCTGCAATCATAAGATTTGTGCTAATATGCTCGATTGACACCTTTTGTTTTTAAACTTCTTCTTTAACGGAAAAGTACTTCAATTTCATGTGTTTAGCACCTTTAGAATATTTGTCGTTCTTTGAAAAGAAGACTGCTGCAATATTGTCACAATAAAGTTTCAGTGGCTTAGCAATACTGTCGACAATTCTAAGCCCTGAAATAAAGTTCTGCAGCCAATTTCTTTGAACTGTGGCCTCAAAGCATGCCACAAATTCAGCTTCCATAGTGGATGTAGCAATGGCCGACTGCTTCGCACTTTTCCATGATATGGCCCCTCCAGCTAAGAGGAATAGATAGCCAAATGTGAACTTTCTAGTATCCACACATCCACCAAAGTCTGAATCTGAATATCCAATGACCTCCAAATTATCAGATCTTCTATAAGTGAGCATGTGGTCTTTTGTTCCTTGCAAGTATCTCAACACTTTCTTTTTAGCTTTCCAATGATCAAGTCTTGGGTTACTTTGATACCTGCCCAGCATTCCGATAGCAAAACTGATTTCTGGTCTTGTGCAAGTCTGAGCATACATTAAACTCCGCACAAGAGATGCATAATGAATAGTGTTCATTTGTTTACGTTCCAATTCATTCTTAGGACATTGCATGAGACTAAATTTATCTTCTTTTTAAATTGGAACGACACTCGCTGAACAATTTTTCATCTTAAATCTCTCTAAAACTCATACAGAATAAAAAATGTAAACTTGCTCCCCCTGACTTTTAGATATATACATCGATCAACGATGTTTTCCTTATATCCAAAGGAAGTAATGGTATCGTTAAACTTCAGATACCACTGAAGGGAAGTTTGTTTAAGTCCGTATATTGATTTCTTTAATTTACACACCATGTGTTCTTTCCTTTAACTAAAAAACCTTCAAGCTGGTCTATATAAACTTCTTCATCTAAATTTTCATTTAGAAAGATGATTTTCACATCCATTTGATGTAGCTCTAAGTCATAATGGGCTACTAAATCCATTACAATTCTAAGTGAGTCCTTCTTGGATACTAGAGAAAGTGTCTCTTTATAATCAATTTCGTCTTTCTGAGTAAAACCTTTAGCAACAAGTCTAGCTTTTTATCTGTCGATATTACCATTAGAGTCGCGTTTAGTCTTAAAGATCCATTTGTGCCCAACTCTTTTACACGATTCAGGTAATTCGACGAGATCCCAAACTTCATTATGTTCCATATATTTCAACTCATTTTTCATGGCATCTAACCATTTATCAGAATTAGCACTCTCAATGGGGTGTGAAAATGAAACTGGATCGTCATCAACAATTCCTAAGTCAAATTTAGACTCTTGCAGGTAAACCACATGATCATCAGAAATAGCATGTTTACGTTGTCTTTGTGACCTTCTTAATTCTATTTCTTGTGGTTCATTTAGTGCAAGTTCATTAGTAGTAACTTTATTATGAGATGTTTGATCATTTATTTGTTGTTCGGGCAAATCATGATACCATCCAACAATTCGAGGAACAACAACATTAGAAGAAGTTGAGGGTAGAGAAACTCAAACTCTAACTTCTTGTATTTCCATATTTCGTGGTTCCAAACTCCCACTAACTTCATCATTCTAATGAACCTAGCATTTCTAGTTTCAACAATTATAGGACTATGATTAGGACAATTAAAATCTATACCCCTTTGATTTTTCTGGATAACCATGAAAAATCCACTGATTGTTCTTGAATCCAATTTCTTTTCATGTGGGTTATAAATTCTTGCTTCTGCTGGGCAACCCCAAACATGTGGGTGCCTTAAACTGGATTTCCTTTCCGTCCACAGTTCAAAAGGAGTCTTTAGAACTACCTTACTAGGAACCCTATTTTGCAAATATATAGCAATCTTTAATGTAAACATCCACAAAGAAGTAGGTAAAAAAGAATTGCTTAACATACACCTAACAATTTCTATCAGAGTACAATTACGCCTTTCAGCAACACCACTTTGTTATAGTGTGCCTGGAATATTGTATTGAGAACATATGCTGCATCTTTCAAGAAATTTAGCAAATGGACCAGTGTATTGTCCAGTTTCATCATATTTTCCATAATATTCACCACCTCTATCAGATCTAATGATTTTCACATTTCTATTTAATTGTTGTTCAACTTCTTTGACAAAGATCTCTAAAGCATTTACAATTTGAAACTTTTCATGATGTAGATAGACATAACCATAACGTGAAGAGTCATCAATAAAGATGATAAAATAATTTTCTCCATCAAATGATGGAACATCAAGACATATATTGGTGTGTATTATTTCAAGAAGATGTGTGCCTCTTGTGGCTCATTTCTTTGTGTGTTTGGTTTGCTTTGCCTTTAATACAATCCACACAAGTTTCGAGATCACTAAAATCCAAGTCAGGAAGGATTTCATTCTTTACTAATCTTTCTAAAAGTACCAACATTATGATGCAAGGTTAAAAGTGTCTCGGCAAAGAGGTTATCAAACTTTAATTTATATAAGCCATCACAAGAGTAGCAGAACCAATAAGATGATTTTCTTTAAACAAACTCAAACATCCATTTCCACCACTAAAGAAATATCCCGAAGAATCAAGTTTTGATAAGGAAACGAAATTGTGGAAAATAAAAGGTACATAAAGAGTTTGAAGTAAATCTAAATGATGTCCTGTATATAAAATCAAACGGTAAGTTCCAATGGCTTCAACAGAAGCTTAACTCGATTGCCCATCAAAACAATCTTTTCATTTGGATTTATAGTCCGGACTGAAAGGAATCCCTGCATCGTATTGGTAACGTGAGTGGTACATCCGAAATTAATCATCCAAGTATTATAAGGAACTTCTGTCAAATTAGATTCGAAACATACATAAAAATAATCTTACCTTTACTTTCAAACCATGCTTTATGTTTTAGGCAGTCCTTTTTATGGTGCCCAAGTTTACGATAGAAATGGAACGTATTTTTCTTGTTTTCCTTATAGTGAATTTGGGTAGAAGACTCATTATTCTTTAGCGGTCCTTTCTTAATGCCCTTTCCAGACCCTTTCTTATACTTCTTTCTAGCTCCTTGATAACTTACGAGATAAACAGAATGAGTTCCTTGATTCTTAAGCCTTATCTTTTCTTGCACGAGCATGATGTGCAATTCATTCACATTCAATTTAGGAGGCAAGGAGTTGATGATAAATTGTACTAGAAAGTTTTCATCCACAATCATCCCAAGAGTCTTAATATCTGCTTGGACAGCCTCCAAATTGTCGGGTAAAACCGACGCATAGAAAATATTTGTGTGCTTGTCCAAATATTAGAAAAACCATAATAATATTCTTCAATAAAGTGTGAGTCCTGAGAGAAATTTGCCAATTCAAACTTCAACTGAAGTCGTCTAGCATTGTTGCTCTGAGTGTTGGCTTTCTTCAAGAAATCCCATATAGCAAGAGCTGAATTGTACAACTTGGGATTAAGAACGATCTGAACATCAACAGATCCTATTATCCATGCCATAATATGAGAATTTTTGGTTTCCATGCAAGATACTTCTTCTTGTCCTTCTCTTGATTAGAAGGCAGAAGATTTCCATCAATATGACCCCACAGATCCATTTTCCCTTCAACCAAATGAAAAGTAATTTTTGCCAGTAAAGGGAATACAAATGGAATCAACATTCTCAGATGACATGATGAAATCCAAACCAAATTAATGAAACTCATAAATTCAAGCACAAATAAAATAGGTGGCACCAAAAACTCAAGTCCAAACAAATTTAACCCACTAAAATAAAAACACTTCTAAATACAACTATACCCACAAAAGCAGCCCAACAAGAAAACAGAAGCACAAATGAATATTACTCCCTATAGCCCAACTTATAGTAACTCACATAGGCAGAGGCAGCCTATTTACGACCAATAGAAACCCACACCTTGCAATAAATATTGAGGCATAAAAATTCTGACTGTTGACCATAGACCACCTAAACAAGGTGTCGCGGTAAGAATCCAACCCAAAAGACGTCGGAACAATGGAGTTCAACCTTAGATAGCGCAAAAAAAGGTCGTGTCATCATTGGAAGAATCGGAGATGACGCAATAATAAAGAGACTACCCAAGGACTTAAACTTCGATGAATGGTGGTCCAACTACAATCGCCAACCACAATGATCCAGCCTTCAACCATAGACAGCACCAAAAATACAAGAGAGCGACCATACGTTCAAGAAAGAACTTTTAGGGCTCTAATATCATGCCAATTTTGCCGAATGATTCTTTATTCCATATGCCTTTTATTTATAGAAGTTTTGCAAGATCTTTAGAACTCATAATTTTTACATATAGATTAATTGATCAAGAGACATACCTCGATCTATAGCAATAATTGAAAGATTTAAACCTGCAAAATAGGAACTAACAAAATATAGAAACTGTTCTCTCTCTTTTCTTCACTGTAATTGAATTAGACAATTTGATGGGTCTTTAGAATTCATAATTTTCACATGTAGATTAATTGATCAAGAGACATACCTTGATCCATAGCAATAATAATGAAAGATTAAAACCTGCAAAATGGGAACTAATAAAATCTAGAAATTGTTCTCTCTCTCTTTCCTCACTGTAATTGAATTAGATAATTTGATGGGTTTCATTCACTTTTATAGGTAGAGAGAGGC
Source organism: Fraxinus quadrangulata (assembly GCA_903798255.1). Classification (NCBI taxonomy): domain Eukaryota; kingdom Viridiplantae; phylum Streptophyta; class Magnoliopsida; order Lamiales; family Oleaceae; genus Fraxinus; species Fraxinus quadrangulata. Next base: position 10,860 of record CAIGRB010018028.1, on the reverse strand, counting down.
AGTCCAAGAGTCATGCAGTCCAAGGGTTATGAAAAACCTATTCACTTTCCATCAAAGTGGATAGCTATAAAAATTTCCACTTCTCAATGGACCAATAGAATTTTAATAATAAATCACTTTAATTAATTTATTAATAATATTATTTGGCCCACATTAATTGGTTTTACATTTTCTCACTTGGTCCATGTAATATTACATTGTTATGTGGTCTATAACTTAATGCGCATACATAAAAAAAATTCCTCATACTTACAATCAAAGCCATTATTGTATGTGAGTGCAGGAACTTGCATTCGTGATCAAGTTACCTACACGAATATCTAGAATGGTTGGTATCTCTTTTATTTTGTGATTAGATTGATTCTATTTTAGCTTCTTTTTTTTTCGATGGCTCTTGTAAAGGATGTAGTACATCCTTATTTATAGGGTCTTAATCTTATTTTTATTCTATTGTTATAACATTGGAGGTAAGGCACTTACCTCCTCCTCCATGTACTTTTACTTTCAATCAATAAAATAGGGTTGGGGAATCAAAACCCTCCCATTACATCTAGGTTGAGGCTTAAAAATGCTGTATAGGTTTTGATGGTGTTTCTACCAAAAAAATAAATCTATTAAAGCATGCATCGAGGCATTTCCTTTCTGAGGTGCTTGGCTTACTTGTCGAAGTGAAGTAATTGTTTGAGCCTGACTGGGTCTTAGAGGCAAGTTTTATTTAATTCACTTGAGTTTCTAGCCTGTGTGAAATTTCAAATTTACTCGTACAATTATTTAGGCAAGCCTTTTTGGGATGCTTGGCTCATTTGTCAAAGTGAAACAATTGATTGAACCTAAACAGGTCTTTGAACGTCATTTTATCCATGTAACTTGGCTTCCCAACCTAGGTAAAATTTAAATATACGTGCAAGTTTTGAGGAAATCCATTTTCAAGGTGCTTGACTTGCTAAAGTAAAGAAATCAATTAAGTGTAGCATCACATAGGAGGGGGTGGTTCACTGCCAGGCAACTCACAGAGGGGTGTGTTTTTTTTCTTTTTTTAAAACATGTGGGGCCCTCTAGTGTGAGAGACCTGGTAGGCCCCTGTGAGTTTGCTCCCTGTACTTGGAGCAAAACTCAATTAAGCTTAGGTGATTTTTGTAGGCAAGTCCTATCTAAGTCACATGGATCCCCAGCTACGTGAAATTTCAAATCCATTAAAAAAAAAGTATGTTTTGAAGTGCTCAACTTACTTGTCCAAGTCAAGAATTGTTTAAGTCTATACGGATTTTGAGGCAAGTCGTATCTAAGGCACTTGTGATATGATTCGAGATAGGCAATCACTTGGTCGAGTTTTGGAGTCCAAATTAAAGAAGTTGACAAACCAAGGTTCAAGTTTTGTGAAGTGCTCGGGAGCCGAAACGAGTTGGATTCAAGGTTTGGAAGATATCTAGAAAGAAAACGAGTGGTATGGATTAAAATGGGCATAACTCTCAGTTCGGTTGTCGGATTTTCGCCCATGAGTACAATTCGAAATCTTTATGAAATTCTGCACAAGGATACTTGGGCAAATGGTACTTTTGGCTTGCGATCACACAGAAACATGCCGAGAACAAGTTGACGGAATTTTCCTATTTTCGCGAGATTTCCTTGTTAGTTTAGGATTCTATTTTATTTCCAAATTTGACAATATTCTATGACCTAATTACGTTTTATTAGGGTTTCTAGCATGAGTATAAATAGGAGATTTATTTCATTGTAAAATTAAGACTTTTGATAATGAATTAACGAGATTTTTCTCTTTCTTGGTTCTTGAATGAACTACGGAACTTACTAAATATATTGTTATATTTGTGGCGTTCAACCCTTAGAACTTATCAAAGGATTAGGCACCCTTTGTGGTGTTCACAAATCAAGGTTCGTTGATTTTGTAATCAATAGGTCATTCAAACTCTGTTTTTGTTTGGTTTCTTGATTCAATAATTTGCAGGTCGAGATTCTACCGTCTACAACATGAATTTGGACTTTCCCGCCATTTTCAATTAATTCCATGATTTCCACGTTGATCTCGCTCCCAAGTTCGCGTCATTTGATATCAGAGCTTGGGCTCCAGATTTAGGTTCTATCTTTTCTTTTGTTTTGAGTCTTTCCTTTTTGTTCTTCGTATCTGTCGTAAATTTTGAATCTTTGATCCAGAAAATTCCAAAAAAAGAGTCAAAAGTTGTTTTTGGGCTAATCTAGCATCCAAATCGACTTCCATTTATTTCTTTGATCTCATAGTCAATTTTCGAGTTTATCAAAAAAAAAAAAAAACATTGTTCACGTCACTGTTCATCCGTACTATTTTCGAAAAAAAATTATTTGGATTGATTTTGGGAATTATTAATCTTTACTATTATCAATTCTAAATCCAAAATCTATTTCTAATCAGTCCAATCCAAATTCAAGAACCACTTTCTTGAATTTAAATATCACTTATCCAATTGTCCAATTCTTTTCTTGAGTTTTCTTGATTACACCTACGTAAAGGATGGATGGTGATTGGGGATTTATTTTCCAAACTTGGTGTTTTGTGGGTAGTACGGTATGCAGTCTGACTATTGATAAGGTGTACATGTCAAACTTGGCTAGTATCACGATAGTGAAAAAATTGGAATTACCTTTGCAACAACACCCTAGGCCTTATAGGTTGACTTGGTTGAATGAATGTGGGAAGGTAGATGTGACCAGCGGGTTTTATTGAGTGTTGCCATTGGGAGATATAGTGATGAAGTTTGGTATGATGTAGTTGCATTAAAATCTTTCATATCTTGTTTGGGAAACCTTGGAGGTATGAGATGAATGCTATTTATGGGGAGAAACATGTATAGATTTCTTAAGGACGGGGTAAAAATCAATCTGGCTGGGTTGACACTAGAATAGAGGTGGCAATCGAGCCGAGCGGCTCGTCGGCTCGGTCGCTCGGCTCGTACTGTAGCAGCCCACGAGCCGCT